>MU226104.1:4862708-4900125 GCA_018584345.1 Thuja plicata
GTAATTAGATCATAATGATTTAATTAATAACCCGATAGACTATTACTCTAACACCCCCCTTAAGATAAGCTTAGGGAGAAGCAAAACCTAGGAAACTACTGCAGAAAGCAGGAAAGATGGGTCCCAGAAACAAGGTCTGATCAGGTACCCAAGTACAAGAAATGAACTAGATGAAGGAAACAAGCCTCCAATCTAGGGAAAAAATGTCCCAGAGAAAGGAACAAGAAAGAGCAAGAAGCATCTCCGAAGCATGGAACTGAAAACTCTGTCAGAAGAGACTACTAGAACCCCCACTTAAGTGCATGACCAGGTAGAGAAGACAATGTCTGAAGAGCTGATCAATCAAACCAGGAAGCAATAGAACCAACAGGTGAACCCCCCCATAATGTTGAACAGGGAGAGGTGACAGGAACACTGAAATACAATGCCAGAAACATCTGCAGAAGAAAGAACCAGGAACACCAACAGTGCAACAGAAGTATAAACATAAGATAAAGGGTGGTGTCACCGACACACAGCATGGGCTAATGTCATGGAAGGTATGCTCACTTGACAAAGGTGGATGCGCCTAAAATGACATAAACATCATAACCCCCCATGGCACTTTATAACAGAGTGCAAGTACAAAAACCATACAAGGTGTACAAGATCCCAGATATATAGAAGAAGGTACTTTATCTCAGTGCGTTTATAGAATAAAGATGCATCAGAAGAAGCATACAAGCTCAAATGTCAGAAAGAAGAGTGAGCTAGAATATCAGAAGAAGAGATCCCAGGACCTGTAAACCCAAGAAATCCACCAGAGTGTATAAACTGTCAAACTCAAAGGAGAGAAAACCTAGAGCAGAATCTAGAAAAAAGACCTCTGCAACTAAGTAGTTCACTGAACCATCTTTTTGACGATATCTGGTTTGCCAAAAATGGAGTCCAGATGAGCCAGATATGACTCCCGGAAGGCAAAAACACATATCAGACTTCAATAGCAAAAAATACTATCAAAATAGCAAACCCAAAATTCCTAATCATCATAGTCAAAAATATCTCAGAAAGAGCTTTCCGACGATATAACGAAGTCCAAAAAAGACCTCTGTATGCTCCAGATAGAGCCAAAAAGGCGATAAAGGCTCAAAAAATTTCCAAAATGCAAGAAAATAAGCCCCTGGGGCTAAAAAACTAGCGCCCCTGGGCGCATGGCCCGCAGGGGGCTAAACCTGGGCTCCTAGATGCCCATAAGACCGGTCGCTGGCAAATAGGGCCCACGGGGGCTAGCAAACGGGCCGCCACCAGTAGAGCGGTGACCGAGCGTAGGCCTGGTGGTGCGGGGAGCGGAGGGCGCCGGGAGGAGCGGGCAGAGGCCGGCGGGGCCGGGCGGCGGGGGCCGGAGGGGCCATAGGCTGGCGGAGCGGCAGCGAGGGCCGCAGAGGGCGGCGGGCGGCGGGGGTCTAAGGAAGGCGGAGCCCGCAGAGCAGAGGGAGGCGCCGCCGGCGGTGGCCGAGCCCCGGTGGAGCAGTGGCAGCCGGCAGTGGCGCCTTTGTAAAACCACTGTGCGTGGTAAATTAAAACCAAAAAACCATAGAAAAACTAGTTTTTTTATTTTTTTAATTTTTGCCTCGGTTTCCGTGTCGCACGGCATAGGAAACCAAAATTTTTTTGCCTCAGAGTCCAGTAGTCCAAAATAGATAAATTTTATGTCATTTCTGGGGTTTTGGGGTCCTCTGAGCTCAATGGCAATGTCCATTTGAGCCCAAAGTGACCATAACCAAAGCCTGCCCTTAAAACACAACAAAAAACTCTGAAAAACCTCTGAAACCCTCTGTGTCTGGTACGCTTCAACAAAATAAGAACAACTAGCTACATAATGGCTCTGATACCATATTAGATTTGAGGAAAATAAATCCACCCAAGAACACCTGCATGCAAGACTGTCACATGAAGAAGCAATAAGCAGACAGAAGGAGAGAAACTATGGAGGCCAAAAATCCAGAGGAGTGAAATCCATGTTGAAAAGAATAAAGCTTCTATTAATAACAATAATGAATACAATCTCTCTATGAAATGCAAAGAAGTGAATCCTTATAAAAGGAATCACGAAACCCTAAAAGGGAAAACCTAAGGTTAGCTTAAGCAACTAGAGTGAATAGGTGAGTTAGTAATTAGATCATAATGATTTAATTAATAACCCGATAGACTATTACTCTAACAAAAACACGTTTCTTCATCTGTGAAATATACAATTCAAGAAAATATGACAACTCTCCTAGCAAGGACGTCTCAACTTAAAATTGCATTAGATTGGAAATCCTTTTATTGAAGTCATCATTATTGCATCCAAATAGAATATCATATACATAAGTACTAAAAGAACATCATCACCTTCCACCTTGACATAGAGATTTCTATCCTCTCCTCTTCTAAAATAATTTTCTATAAGATAGTTGTCTAACCTAGATTACCATGCTCTAGGGGCTTATTCTAATCCATAAAGAGCCATTTTAAACCTATAAACAAAATCATGGTTCTCTCTGATTTATAAACCTTCAATATATTCCATATACACCCCTTCATCAAGATAGCCATTAATAAATTTTGTTTTACCATTCATTTAACGCATTTTAAAGCCCTTATAAACTAAAAATGCTAAAAATATTCTTATAGCCTCAATTCTAGCCACTGGTGCAAAGGTTTCACCAAAGTCATCACATTCTATTTGAGAATAACCCTTACAAACAAGCATTTATTTATTCCTTTTTATCTTACCATTCTCATCCACCTTATTTCTAAAGACCCATTTCGATCCTATCACATTTTTATTTTCAGGCCTAGGAACTAATTCCAAAATTTTATTCTTTTCAATCTGCCCTAGTTCATCTTCCATAGCCTTAAACCAACACATATCTATACTAGCATCATCATAAGTTTTAGGTTCTATTTCAGATAACAAACATAAATTGTCCTACTTACCTGACTTGGTAGCTCTTTTTCATGTTTGTATACCTACCTCTTTATCTCCAATCATACATTCTTATGGATGGTATTTTGTTAACAGTTTTGATGGAGATTTTGATCTTGTCTTTCCAGTGACAAGAACATGCTATCTTACTATTTCTAATGATTCATTGGCTTCTCCTTCTTTATATTTTTTTCTTCTATTTTAGTTTCATATTCTGACTTATCATCATCCTTTTTAGTCTCTTCAACATGTATTTTGTCAATCTGCACTTCTTGACTAACATGCACCTTCTCATCAAATTTAACATGTATACTCTCAAAAATTTTGTTCAACATTTTGTTAAAGCACTTATAAGATTTACGATGTGAGGAATACCCTAAGAATATACCCTCATCACAACATGAATTAAAACTTCCTAGATTTTTATCATGATTCTTACCAAAGCATTTACTAATAAATATTCTAAAGTACTTAACAGATACAAAATTACCATACCATAAGTCATATGGAGTGTACCTAGTTTTGGCTCTCAATTGTGTTCTTTTCTATGTATATACTGTAGTATGAACAACCTCCTTCCAATACATATCAAGTAACACAACCTCATCTAACATTTGTCTTTCCATCTCCTTGACTATTTTTTTCTTCCTCTCTACCACCCCATTTTGTTGAGGGAGTTTTGCAACAACATATTGCCTCTTGATTCTATTATGTTCATAATAATCCTCAAATTCCCTTGAGGTATACTCACTTCCTTTATCTAATCTTAGACACTTTATCTTCATATCTTATTCTTTCTCCACCATTTTCCAAAAAATCTTAAACTTGCCAAAAGATTTATATTTATGTTTCAAGAATGTTACCTAAGTTATTATGGTATAATCATCTACATAGAGAATAAAATATTTCTCTCCATTGATTAAAATTTTCCTAGTAGGACAATATATATCAGTTTGAACTATTTTTAAAGGCTTAGTAGATAAATATTCTTTTGAGGAAAAAATTGTCTTAATTTTTTTCCATGTTGACAACCTTCACAAACACTATTCTCTGGTATATGAATAAGAGGCATGCTTCTCACATTATGATACTTTCTTGCCTTGACCAATTGTCAAAGTTCAAGTGTCCAATCCTTTTGTGCCATAACCATCCTTCTTCTACATGTCCCATAATACAATTATTATCTTGACCATTAGTACTTGTGACATCTATGAGATTATAAAAATTTTCTTGGTTCTTTTTAACTATTGCCATCAACTTTGTTGATTTCTTTTTTATTTTTCTGCCTTAATCATCAAAAAATACTTCATAACCATTATCACAAATTTGGCTCACACTTATAAGATTGTATTTCAGCACTTCTACAAAATATACATCATGGTAGGGATGTTTTCACTTATTATCAAAGAGCCTAAACCTTTAATTTTCCTAGAAGATTCATCAGTAAAACTAACCCAACCTCCATCATAACTTACCAAATTAGTGAATTTCCTTCTATCTCCTTTCATGTGGTTTGAACAACCACTATCTATAATTTATAAATCCTTTTTTTTGTATGCAAAGAAACTTGAACAAACATGGAATTAATATTATCTTTCTTTACCTTTAGTCTCCAAATATTTTCTTCCTTAACGTCTGATTTTAGAGACTTCACATTCTTTTCAAGAATAGAAATTAACTTTTGCTTTTGCTTTTAAACAAAATACAATATTTCTTCACATGACCAAGGTTATTGCATTTAAAACACCTTAGAGCACTCATCCCATAAAAATAACTTCCAAAGTTAAACCTAGAGTATCTTCTCAAAGAAAATTTTTAATCATTCATTTTATGCCCAAATGGGTTACAAAAGTAGTAATAACCAAGAAAATGTGATTTTAAGTCCGAAAGGAAACCTTTTACTAGAAAATGATGGACTTTTGAACATGTTCATTTGACCTTTTGTATGCACATTTAAATCTATCTTTTTTTATGAGGTTTTCTTATTAGAATTTAAAGAACTTTGAGTGACTTTTTTGTCATTGACTTGAACTTTCTGATCTGCACTATTGATTTTAGATTTGAGGATGGCATATAGTGATCTATTATCATTAGAATTGTCACTTTTTCCAACTTCAAAACCTAAACTAGTCACATCTTTATACCTTCTTTTTATGCTCGACATGTCTTCCAGTCTAGTATTCTCATATTTTTCTAACCTCTTCCTCATGTTAATTATCTATGCTTCAGTTTTATTTTCTAATTGACATTCTTCAGTTTTATTTTCTAATTGTTTCATTTTAAAACTTCCTCAACTTTATTTCCTTCTTCAACTTGAAATTTCAAAGTTCTAACCAGATTTGCATTATTATTTTGTTGACACCCCATGGTTACAACTAACTTATTAAGTCTTCTAATATCTTGAAGGGAGCAAATAAGTTCTCCCTCAAAATCAACTTCAACTTATTCATCCTCGTTGTCTGTTTGATCAGCACTATGACCTTCTGTAATCATTTTAGTTTCACTAATCTTGAAGGGAACAAATAAGTTCTCCCTCAAAATCAACTTCAAATTCTTCATCCTCATTGTCTGTTTGATCAGCACTACGACCTTCTGTAATCATTTTAGTTTCACTATCCATTTCACATTTGGAATATTGATCCACATTAGTATTTTCAATTTCCATAAACAAAACCTCTCCTTCCTCACAAGAAGAATCTTTTGAGTCACTATTAGAAAGATCTAAAAATAGACTCATTTTTATTTTTAGAGAAAGAAATCCTTCTATTATTAAAAAAAACATTTCACCTTCTCTATCATTTTTGTCTTCATCATCATTGGAATCACCATAAGGACATTTGGTTGCAAAATGCCCCACTCTACCACAATTAAAGCACTTTAAGGGAAGTTTACCTTTGTACTTACCTAAACCCTTCTTTAGTTTTATTGTAAGATGAGGTTCTAATACTTCAAATTCTTCTGAATTAGATGATACCTTACTCTTTTTATCTGCCTTGAATTTTTTTCTCTACTTGAAGATTCTCCTTTAATAGGTCTCATTTCATATACAACAACAACACCATGTATGTCATCCATGGTATCTTTTTTATGTCCTTTGCCTCTTCTATTGCTAATATTTTAGAATCAAATTTTGATGTAAGGATCTCAAAACCTTCTTAAAAAATTCTTTATCTTCTATCTCTTCACCAAATCCACGAATGTCATTTACAATTTCATCCACCTTGAGAAGATATTATTCTATTTTCTCTTCTTCACCCATTTTCAATATTTCAAGTCTACCCCTAAGATTTTGTATCTTTTCTTCTTTAACCCTATTATTTCCATGATAAAACAATTTCAACTTATCCCACACATCCTGTGAATATTTACAATGCATTACCTTACAAAAAAATATTGGGATAGACTACACAAAATAACATGCTTTTCTTTAGCATAAGTCTCATAGTCTTTTCTGGCAGCAGGATCTATAGGTGGTGTACTTGGTACAATAAATCCATTAACAATAGATCCCCATACTGTTGGAAATGAGATAAGTAACTGAGAGGGGAGGGGTGAATCAGTTACTTCAAAACAAATCCTTTGTCCCTTAGATGTATTAAATACTTTAACATTGTTACTTGGTTAATTAAGATATTCTTTTGTAACTCAGGTGTCAAAGTAATCTTTATAATATCCAATGAAATTATACTTTTAGAGTTTAAGTGCAGAAACATAAAGCATGAAACAAATAAAATATACACAGGTGACACCAAGATTTAACATGGAAACCCAATATGGTAAAAACCACCAATGTAAGTAGTTACTATTTTTCACTCTTTTGAAGTGAGCCATGTTAGGAGCCAACCCTATTAAAGGTTACAATAACACACTGTTAGGTGTGACCTTGTTAAAGGATTTAATCACCCTGTGAGGAGTGGCCTTTTTAGAGGTCTTCAACACTTCAACATAGAAATGCTACCTTGTGAGAGGGTTTACAAAAATACTATTAAGTCTACTCTGTTAAGAGATTTTAGATCACTTCTACAATTGTTAGAAAGTAACAGTGAATTGACCTGTATGTGTAAGCAACTGTCTTTGCTGATTAAAATCTCTATTCTGATTATAACTATATCCTTTCTAATTAGATGTTCTATTGCAGCTCCGAGTGATCAGTACTCAATCAGAATCCTATCTGATTTTGCCTTCACTCTTCATATCATAGAATTCCACACTTCTTTTTTCTCTTCTTTCTATCACCTTACACACATTCAATCCAAACTTGACCTTTCATTTTTATGGTAAGCCCTGTCAAGTCGGCTTTAATATACTTCTAATAATAAATCAAAATTCAGTTGGCCTCATATAACCAATTAATTATAGAATATAAATCACTGTTAGTCAGCTTCCACTAAATCCCCGCCCAAGACTGAAATGCCTGAGTGACTCAGTCAACACTGAACTTCCTTCAATGCCTGACTGAACTTGGTCAACACTAAATAATTTATTTTGTTCACCAACTGTGCTCAATCTGAATGTAGACATTTGTGTAACATCACTATATAAGTGTAAATACATGTGTAACATTAATGACAATACACAATTGAATAATTGTCTTCAACAATCTCCCTCTTTGGCATTGATGGCAACACAACATGTCACAATACAAATAATTATAGAGAAATAGAAAATTTTATTAATGTCTTTAGCTTCATTCTGATTCTCATCTCAAAACTCCCTTTGACATCAAAATCTCCCTCTTATTGTATTCTTACTATATTATAGAAAATTCTCCCTCTTTAACAACAAATGCCAAAGACACCATCTCCACAAATATCAATACTATTTAACTTTGTAATTGTAATGTACTTGAATGTACAAATTCATCTGCAATGTGCTCTAATGTACCTACATCAACTAATAGATCTTCACTGTCGCTTGGGTTGATGCATCACTAAACTATATTCTAGTGAGCTTCAGTTAGGGGAAGCACCCATAGCTTTCCTCTAAGATACAAGAATGCATCCTTAGGTAAAGGTTTGGTGAATATGTCTGCAACTTGTTCTTTGGTATTCACATATTCCAACCTTACTTCTTTATTTTGTACCCATTCCCTCAAAAAATGATACTTTATTTCTATATGCTTGGTTTTTGTGTGCATCATAGGATTATTTGAAATGTTAATGGCACTGGTGTTGTCACAGTAGATAATAAATGACTCTTTTTCTTCTTCCTTCATTCTTTATAATAACTGATTGATCCATATGATGTTTGAACAGTTCACTACTGCAACTACATATCCTGCCTATGTTGTAGACTGAGAGATACAATTCTGTTTCTTGCTATTCCATGATACTAACCTCTTTCCAAGAAAAAAATGTCCACCACTGATGATTTTCCTATCATATACACTTCCATCCTAATCAGCATCAGTGAATTCCTTTAAATCAAATCTTCCACCTTTCTTATACCATAAACCATAGGCTTCAGTACCCTTCAGATATCTCAAAATTCTTTTGATTTCCATTAGGTGATTATCTCTGGGATTAGCTGAAAATATTGCAACAATACCAACTACAAATGCAATATCAGGTCGGGTGTGAACAAAATATTGCAATTTTCCAATCATGGATCTATAGTTGGTCTAATCTACCTCCTTTGAATCATCATCTTTAGACAATTTACGTCTAGTACACATGGGTGTTCCAATAGGTTTGGAATCTTCCATACCAAATTTCTTAAGTAGCTCCTTGATATATTTTGATTGAGTAATGTAGATACCATCCTTCATTTGATGTAATTGTAATACAAAAAAGAATTTTATCTCACCAAACATAGACATCTCAAATTCTTTACGCATAGCTACAGAGAATGCTTTGCATAGGTCATCATAACTAGTGAATAATATGTCATCAACAAATATCTCTGATAACAGTATTATGTTATGTGGTCCTTCTTTGATGTACATGCTACTGTTATCATTGGTTCTATGAAATCCAATGCTTATTAGATAGCTATGCATTCTTTCAAACCAAGCTCTGGGTGCTTGCTTTAATCCATACAATGCTTTTTGCAGCTTGCAAACCATATCCCTTCTGCTAGGATCAATAAATCCTTTAAGTTGTTCAATGTAGACTTCTTCTTCTAGGAGTCCATTCAAAAATGCATATTTCACATCTATTTGATATACTTTGTATCCTTTATGTGCATCATATGCCAAAAGAGTTCTGACTCCTTCAATTCTTGCAACAAGAGAAAAAGTTTCTCCATAGTCAATACCCTCTTCTTGAGCATATCCTTTACAAACTAGTCTAGCCTTGTTTGTAGAAACTTTACCATTTTTATTCATCTTATTTCTAAAAACCCACTTGGTTCTAATCACATTCTTGTCCTTTGGCCTAGGCACAAGAGTCCAAGTCTTGTTCTTCTCAATCTACTTGATTTCTTCATTCATTGCTTCTATCCAACTTTCATCATTCAATGCATCTTTAATAGTTCTAGGTTCAAATTCACTTAGTAAGCATGTACCTTTGAGTTTCTTCCTTATCATTACACCTTTTGTTTAATCTCCAATTATCTGCTCAAGTGCATGATTCCTTTTAACATATCTTGAAAGTACTGGATATTTTGTTCTAGGTTCTGGACTTGATCCACTAGGTCTGTCATTCTAAAACATTCTTTCATGTTCCTATGTCTGATGCTTAGGTTCCACCGTCTGTGACTCAGATCCCTCCATCTATGACTCAGGTTCCTCCATCTATGACTTGGTTCTCTCTTCTTGTCACTCATTTTCCTCTGTCTATGACTCAGTCTCTTCTACCAGTAGCTCAGGTTGCACAGTTTACAACTCAAGTTGCACAGTTTGCAACTCGGGTTGTATAGTTTGTGCTAGTATATTTAGTGGTTGACAATTCTTCTCTCCCATCACCATTTCTCAAGTCATAGGTATAGTATCAGGTTCATAATACACAAAGTTCCTATAGTCTTCAAGCTCTTTACTTCTCTTCTCTTCACATTTTTCTGCAAACTTATCAATCTTGACATGTACACTTTCTATGACTTTATGAGTAGTAAGATTCAGACATTTGTATGCTTTGCTTTTACATGAGTAACCTAGGAATATTCCTTCATCACTTTTTGCATCTAGTTTTCCATTTCTATCTTCTTTCAAGATGTAGCATCTACTTCCAAATACTTTGAAATAATGAACATTGGGTTTATAGTCATAGCATAATTCAAAAGGTGTCCTATTACTACCTTTCTTCAATTGAACTCAGTTCAGGGTGAACACTATAGTGTTGATGGCCTCCTTCCAGTATTTGGCAACAACATTCTTTTCAATCATTAGAGTTCTGGCACAATCCATGATGGATCTTTTTCTTCTCTCTGCTATTCCATTTTGTTGTGGTGTACCAGGGGAAAATACCTATCTTTTGATTCCTCTCTCATTATAGAATGCATTAAACTCATTAGAAATGAATTCTCCTCCTCTGTCAGATCTTAGGCATTTTAGTTTCTTTCCTGTTTCCTTTTCTACTCTTGCAAGATACCACTTGAATTTTTTAAAAGCTTCTAATTTTTCTCTGAGAAATATGACAATCATCATTCTGGAATGATCATCAAAAAATAGAATAAAATACTTCTCTCCAATATAGATTTTTGTTCCAGTTGGTCCACATAGATCAGTATGTACCAATTCCAAGACTTCAACAATATTGTAATTCTTTTTTTTGAAACTAGTCTTGCTCATATTTCTGATTTGACATTTTTTGCATATTGCTAACTCGGGTTTATTTAAAATAGGAATACCTCTGACTCTCTTGTTATTTATTATGTTTACCATATTATCAAAGTTTACATAACATAACTTTTTATTCCATAACCAACTTTATTTTACTTGTGCAATAAAGCATGAACCTTCAGTGAGATCAAGATAGAATAGATTACCTTTTGTTTGTCAGCCAGTTCTGACTAGATTCCCTTTGCCATCCAGGAGCTTGGCCTTACCATTCATGAATTCCTCCTTGAAGCCAATGTTGTTCAGCTATGCTACACTGAGTAGATTTCTCCTCAATCCTTCAACCTAATAAGCATTATCACATTTGATTCCTTCTGTCAGAACAATGCAACCTTTTCCTCTTACAGGGCAAGGTTCATCATTCCCAAAACTGACACTTCCACCATCATAGTGTTCAAGATGTTCAAACTTTTTCTTATCACCAGTCATGTGATGAGAACAACCACTATCAATTATCCATGTTTTGTTTTTATTGATGTGTGATAAAAGTGCTATCTTTTCATCTTCTTTGTCTGACTCATCCTTAATAGCAATATAAACCATTTCTTCTTCTTCATCATTGTCAGAATCTTTAGCAATATAACAAGACTTCTTACCTTTATCCTTTTAGCTTTTGTATTTCTTGAAATATTTCTTTCCCTTGAATTTGTTGAACTTTTTCTCATCTTTGTCTTCTTTGTTCGGACATTTTGCAGCAATGTGACCAACCTCAATGCATGATAAACAAATCAATGGTATCTTTCCTCTTTATTTTCCTTTTGCAGCTCTTCTTGCAAGTAGTGCTTCAATGATGTAAAGATCTTCATCATCAAATTCATCATCATTGTAACTTTCAATCTGATTCCCTTTTGAGTATCTATCCTTCTTACCAAAGTTCAATTTCACTTTGAATGCAGTCTCAAGATTGCTAGAGCTAGGAGAGTAATTGTCAAAGTTGTCCAGCTCAAAAGTTGTAAGCCTTCCCACTAATGTATCCAGAGCTATATCTTTATTGCACCTCATCTCTTGAATAACTGAAACTCTAATAGCATAGATAGGAAGTAAATTTCTTAGTACTTTTCTGACCACTGTTGTTGTTAGTAATAACTCAGAGGGGGGGGGGGTGAATCAGTGGCCTCAAAAATTTATCCTTCAAAATTTAGCCACTAATCAATAAACCTTAGATTATTATGTCCCTACAAGATGCATGCCATGAAATACTCATAATTATTTAACTGTGTGTTGGTCTTCCTTGTCTGTCCTTATTCTCCTTGATTACCGATAAGCAGCATAACTATTTACCGAAACTTAGTAAATAAGAAGAGTATACCGATCAACCCAGTGTTAACTATGTCAGATATAAAACAATAAAAAAATGAATCATACACACATAACACATTAATTTTTAACGTGGAAACCCTATCAGGGGAAAAACCACTGGGACCGGTACCCCAAATTTTCACTCTTCTAAAGTGAGCCCTGTTAGGAGCCAACCCTGTTAAAGGTTACAAACACACTATTAAGTGTGACCTTGTTAGATGATTTTATACATAGAGGTTATCACTTAGTATCGAGCATCTGTTGCTACCATCCTTAAATCAACCTTCTTCTTAGACTGTCAATAGGTATCGGGCAAGTCCAATGCTACTTTCATGAATCAACCTTTTTGGCACTCCTTGGGATGTACCTCAATATATAGAAGACTGTTAAGTCTTTCTCTGTTAAGAGACTTGATGCTTCAATGGTAAACTGAAACACTATGACCTATTCATGATGCAACTTTGAATTGCATATTTTCAAATCTATTTAAGTACATTACCCCTCTGATCAATGTATCAGTTCAATTCTTTGTACTCCACACTTTCTGCTCTGTGATGTTGTGCTTCACTGTTCTTTGGTGTCTACAGAATTCTTTAGTTCTCCTTCAACTTGATTGATCAGGACTATATGAAGATATTATTCATCAGTTTCTCATCATCATCCTCTTTCTATTCACTCCCCTTAATCCCTTTTTAAAATGAATTAAGCTTGCCTCTTATATAGACATGATATTTACTGTTTCTTGATTCTTGATTCTTGATTCTTGGTGTGAAAAACAATCCAGTCAATTTGATTTAAAGCATAACTCCTGATTTATCTCATAGTTATCTTCTTTCCAACTATACAAATCTTCTTTAAATCAATCACTTAACTCTAGTCGAATAAAACAAAGAAAACAACCAGTTAAGTCTATCTTTAGCTCTTGCCAACTAGATATTTTGTCATTTTCTAAACTCTCTATTTCGTCAGTCAACTCTATAGCTATTCATTGGTGACAAATGAAAGTTCCATCGATATGACTTCAATTAGCTTCGGGATCTCCATCCTTCAGGCATCATTGGATATTTTCTCATTGGGAAACTCTATTTTTAGCTCATCGGGCATCCTGTGGCTTTGCTTCATCCAGCAATATTGTCTTCTGCTCGTCAGGTATCACTGTGAATTTTTTTCTTTGGTTTTACCGATGGTGTGTACTCTGTCATTTTTGTCTGTCACTTAGTGAATACTTGACTATTATGCATTGTTGAAAGCATAACCTTTGTTCCATTGATTCTCTAAAGTCCTTGGCATTATGTACATGATCATATAGATAATATCAAGTTGAGATCAATGAAAATACAAACAATTAACTGATTTAATGCCTTGCATTATCTTTAAGTTAACATTATCAAACATTCAATCAGTTACATGTCATCAATCTCTCCCTTTGGAATTAATGGAAACATACTATATCATCACACTATACTATTTCTAATACAATATGAAATACAACAGTTGAGATTCATCAAACTGCCAATCTTTTTGTTTGATAACTGATAAATGTCTGATCTCCGATAAGCTTTGTTTTAGCTTAGATTTGATTCTTGCAGCTCTTTGTCTTCTGATGTGTTGAGTCCTCTTCTTGTGTCAATTTCTCTCCTTTGACTGTTCTCTCTTTTGTGATGTCTTTTTCTCTTGTCAGCAACTCTCCCTTTGTGTAATCTTGTATACAACTTCTCTCTCCCTTAGGATATAATCTCTCCTTGTTGGAGTAATGTGATAATGGATAACCTTTATCTCTTTCTAGAAAGATGTGATAATATGGATAGTATCTCTCCCTTTAACAATAATGCGAAACAAATATTTTACAAATATCCGACATTCATGTCAAACAATCATTTTCTTTCCATCCATAATATATTCCTTTAATTTCCCTTATCCATTAGCAATACAACAATATTCTCTAGTGCTCGGTTCTAATATATACCTGTCTGTATATAGATGTATATTTGAAGTTCATCTCTTTGCTTGCATCAACATGAATGATATTCTGATAATATGTAGGCTGATGTAGCCTTCAGTCATTTTACTGACTGGTAGACAAGGTTTTGACCCCTAGTCTCTTTCTCAAGTACTCAAATGTATCCTTGGGTAGTGGCTTCATGAAGATATAAGTTAATTGTTCTTTTCGGCAGTGGCTTGGTGAAGATATTAGCTAATTGTTCTTTTGATTGCACATACTCAAGAATCACCTCTTTTTCTTGAACTTGTTATCTCAAATAATGATACTTGATGGTAATGTGTTTAGTCTTTGCATGCATGACAGGATTCTTACAAATGTTTATTGCACTGGTGTTATCACAATAGATAATTACTAGTTCTAAGATCTTCATATGCATACCTTCCAACAACTGTTTGATCCATGCAACATTTGAGCAATTTGCAGCAGCAACATACTCTGCTTCTGCAGTAGACTGAGAGATGCATCCTTGCTTCTTGCTAATCCATGTGATAAGTATGTCACCCATAAAGAATGCTCATCTAGTTGTGCTCTTCCGATCATCAATATTTCCAGCTCAATCAGCATCGGTAAACACCTTAAGTTCAAATTCGCCTTCTCTTCTATAGCATAAGCCAAATTCCTTAGTATTCTTCAGATATCTTAGAATTCTTTTCACAGTAGTCATATGTGATTCCCTGGGGTTTGCAGAAAATCTAGCAACAATTCCTACTGCATGTGTAATATCGGGTCTAGTGTGTACAACATACATGAGTTTTTCAATTATTAATCTGTACAAAGTTTGATTTACCTCTGTTATCTTGTCCTCTTTTGTTAACTTACATCCAATAGCCATCGGTGTTCCAACTGGTTTAGAATCTTCCATCTTGAATATTTTCAGGACCTCTTTGATGTATTTGGATTGTGTAATGAAAATACCTTCACTTTGTTGATTGATCTGTAGACCAAGAAATAACTTGATCTCTCCAAATATAGACATCTCAAACTCTTTGCTCATCTCATTAGCAAATGATTTGCATAGCATATCATTGCCTCCAAATATGATGTCATCAACAAATATTTCAGCAATCAAAGTGTTAGCATCAGTATCTTCCTTCAAATAAAGATTAATATTTTCACTAGTCCTTAAAAATCCAATACTTATTAGATAGGAATGAATTCATTCATACCAGGCTCTAGGAGCTTGTTTCAATCTATACAAGGATTTGTAAAGTCTACATACCATGTCTCTCTTGTCTGGATTGACAAACCCTTCTGGTTGTTCAATGTATACCTCTTCTTCAAGTATTCCATTTAGGAATGCTGACTTGACATCCATTTGATATACTTTGAATCCTTTGAATGTAGCATAAGCAAGTAGTATTCTTACTCCTTCTAGCCTAGCAACAGGTGCAAAGGTCTCTCCATAGTATATACCTTCTTCTTGTGCATACCCCTTGCATACTAGTATTGCTTTGTTTCTTGTGACTTCTCCATTCTCGTTCAACTTATTCCTAAATATCAATTTTGTACCAATGACATTATTGTCATATGGTCTTGGCACAAGTGACCATGTCTTGTTCTTCTCAATCTGTTCAATCTCATCATTCATAGCACTTATCCATTCCTCATCATCTAGTGTAGCATTGACAAATTTTGGCTCAAACTCACAAATTAAACAATTTGAGTTTAAAGACTTACTTCTTGTTATTGTACCATCTTTCTTATCTCCTATGATCTAGATCCCTAGATAAGTACATGTATAGCTCTTTGTGTATCAGCTTGATCATCATTTTGATCTTCATTTTGTTCTTCATCACCTTGCACATTATTTTGATTATTATCCTGACCGTCAATAACAACAGTCTGACCGTCGGTTGCAACATTCTGTTGTTCTAGAATTAAGCACTGTTGCTCGGGTAGAGTGTTGGGTTCTTCATAGTATACAAACTTGTTGTAGTCCTCTAGTTATTTTGTGCTTTCTAACTCATTCTTTTCTAGAAATTCATCTATCTTTACATTTGCACTTTCAACAATTTTGTTAGAAGCCTTGATCAGACATTTATAAGCTTTGCTCTTGGTAGAATACCCTAGAAAAATACCTTCATCACTCTTGGAATTAAGCTTTCCATTTATATCATCCTTTAAGACATAACATTGACTACCAAATATTTTGAAGTAACTTACATTGGGTGTTTTACCATACCATAGCTCATAAGGTGTCTTCTTTGTGTCCTTCTTAAATTGTACTTTGTTAAGTGTGTAGATAGCAATACTGACAGCTTCCCTCCAGAAGATTTGGGTGATGCCTTTTTGTATCATCAGTGTTCTAGCACAATCAACTATTGATCTGTTCCTTCTCTCAGTAATCCCATTTTGATGTGGTGTTCTTGGTGCAGTAACCTGTCTTTTTATACCATGTTCATTACACAAATTAGAAAATTCATCTGATATAAATTATCCTCCTCTATCTAACCTCAAACATTTCAAATCCTTACCACTTTGTTTATCTACCATAGCTTTATACCATTTAAACATCTTGAATGCTTCAGATTTTTCTTTTAGAAACATGACTATCATCATTCTAGAGTAATCATCAACAAAGAGAATAAAATATTTATCTCCATAATAACTCTTTGTCCTCATTGGTACACATAAATCAGTATGGACTAATTCTAGAATTTCATTGGATGTATGGGTTTTAATTTTGAAACTAGACTTAGTCATTTTACCTTTTTGACAATTCTTGCACATGATGTTGTCTAGCTTTGTCATCGTCGGTAAGCCTCTTACATTTCTCCTTCTACTTATTTTCATCATGTTGTCAAATTTTACATGACACAATATTTTGTGCCACAACCATATGTCTTCATTTCTAGTCATTAAACAAGTGATGTTAGTATCATTCAAATAGAATAAGTTACCTTTATTCTGTTCACCGGTACCAATTAGTTTTCTTGATTCATTGAAGATATTTGCCTTCTTATTCTCAAATTCTACCCTATGACCTGAATTATTCAGCTGAGAAATACTCAATAGATTATAATTCAATCCTTTTACCCAATAAGCATTTTCACATTTAATCAGGTTATTCAACATTATAGTTCATTTACCTTCAATTGGACAAGGTGTATCATTACCCATTCTTACTGTACCACCATTATAATACTCAAAAGTGTTACACTTTTCTTTATCATCAGTCATGTGGTGAGTGCAGCCACTATCTATAATTCAGATGTCATTCTTGCTAACCTTATATATGAGTGCAGTTTCTACATACCTTTCATCTTCATATGAATCATCCTTCACAACTACAAATACCATCTCAATGTCTTCATCAGGGTCAGTGTCAGTATCTTCAACTTTGCAAGAAGCTAGGTAGCTGGTCTTCTTTCCTTTGTCCCTATAGTCTTGGGTATCTCTTCTTTCTGATTGTTGGTAACCTCTGTAATCTTTGTTATCACCTCTGTCATATTTCTTCTCAAAAAATCTATCATTACTTCTGTCATCTTTTCTTTTGTTAGGACATCTTGTAGCAAAGTGTCCAATCTCTTTACAATTAAATCATACAAGTGGTAGCTTTCCTTTGTATTTACCTTTGCCTCTCTTCATTCTTCTAGACATAAGTGCTTCTATTTCACCTAGATATTCTTCTTCAATTTCACTTTCACTATCTCTTCTAGATGTGTGTCTATGACTTGATTTTCTTATTCTCATAGAAGACTTAAATGCAGGCTCTAAGTTTGTTAAGGCACTATTATCAAAGTTATTCATCTCAAATGAAATCAGTCTACCAATTAAACTATCAAGAGTAACTATATTGTTTGCTACTTCTCTCATTTCTTGAATGGCAGAAACTCTAATAGCATATACAGGTAGTAAGTTTCTTAAGATTTTACTTACCACTGTCTCCTCTTCAAGTGTACCTCCAACTCCTCATATAGCATTGACTACTTTTATTCTTGTGTTGTACTATGTGATGTTTTCTCCTTCTTTCATTCCGAGATCATCAAATTTTCCTCTAAGGCTTTCTACCTTGGCTCTCTGGAACATCTGTATCACCTCCATGTACAAGCTTCAGTTTGTCCCACATCTTCTTTGAAATTTTGCAATCCTTGACATCTTCAAATTCAGCATTAGAGAGTGAGGAAGAAAGCTCTATGACCATGCAGTTGTGTTCATGCTTCTCTCTCAATTGATCTACTGTTAATGATCCCGTGGGCAACACATATTCAGTATCTAGGAATTGAGTAACATCATTACCTATACCTGATAAGTGGAGTCTTATCCTTCTTTTTCATGAAGCAAAGTTGTATTTGTTCATCTTGGGCACATCTCATCTGTTCATCTTGCGATCTTGACTTAGGTCTTTAAACCTTCCTTTCTAAGCACACAAGCTCTGATACCAATTGTTAGTAATAACTGAGAGGGGGGGTGAATCAGTGGCCTCAAAAATTTATCCTTCAAACTTTAACCACTAATCAATAAACCTTAAATTATTATGTCCCTACAAGATGTATGCCATGAAATACTAATAATGATTTAACTATTTGTTGGTTTTCCTTGTCTATCCTTATTCTCCTTGATTACCGATAAGTAGTATAACTATTTACTGAAACTCAGTAAATAAGCAGAGTATACTGGTCAACCTAGTGTTAACTATGTCAAATACAAAACAATAAAGAAATGAATCATACACACACAACACATGAATTTTTAATGTTGAAACCCTGTGAGGGGAAAACCCACTGGGACCGTTACCCCAAAATTTCACTCTTCTGAAGTGAGCCCTGTTAGGAGCCAACCCTGTTAAAGGTTATAAACACACTATTAAGTGTGACCTTGTTAGATGATTTATACATAGAGGTTGTCACTTAGTATCAGGCATCTATTGCCACCATCCTTGAATCGGCCTCCTTGTTAGACTGTCAATAGGTATCGGGAAAGTCCAACGCTACTTTCATGAATCAACCTTTTTGGAACTCCTTTTGATGTACCTCAATATATAGAAGACTGTTAAGTCCTACTCTATTAAGAGACTTGACGATTCAATGGTTAAATTGAAACACTATGACCTATTCATGATGCAACTTTAAATTGCAGATTTTTAGATCTATTTAAGTACATTACCTCTCTGATCAATGTATCAATTCAATTCTTTGTGTTCCACACTTTCTGCTCTGTGATGCTCTGCTTCACTACTCGTTGGTGTTTGTAGAATTCTTTAGCTCTCCTTCATTTTGATTGATCAGGACTATATGAAGATATTCTTCATCAGTTTCTCTTCATCACCCTCTTTCTATTCACTCCCCTTAATCCCTTTTTTAAATTAATTAAGCTTGTCTCTTATATAGACATGATATTCACTATTTCTTGATTCTTGATTCTTGGTGTGAAAAACAATCCAACCAATTTGATTTAAAGCATAACTCCTAATTTATCTCGTAGTTATCTTCTTACCAACTGTACAAATCTTCTTTAAATCAATCACTTAACTCTGGTCGAATAAAACAAAGAAAACAACCAGTTAAGTCTATCTTTAGCTCTTGCTAGCTATATATTTTGTCATTTTCTGAACTCTCTGTTCTTTCAGTCAACTTTGCAGTTAGTCATCAGTGACAACATAAAATTTCATCGGTGTGACTCCAGTTAGCTTTGGGATCTCCGTCCGTCGAGCATCATTGGATATTTACTCGTCGGGCAACTCTATTTTTAGCTTGTCGGACATCCCGTTGTTTTGCTTTGTCAGGCAATACTGTCTTCTGCTCATCAAGTATCACTGTGACTTTTCTTCTTTTCTTTTACTGATGGTGTGTACTCTGTCGGTGTTGTTTGTCACTTAGTGAATACTTGACTTTTATGCATTTCTGAAAGCATAACCTTTGTTCCATTGATTCTCTAAAGTCTTTAGCATTATGTACATGATTGTATAGATGATATCGAGTTGACATCAATGACAATACAAACCATTAACTGATTTAATGCCTTGCATTATCTTCAACTTAACATTATCAAACATTCAATCATTTACATGTCATCAATTGTATCTTCAATTATTCCTCCTGCAGCTCTGATGGTAGTCATAATCTTCTTGATTCTGTCACTGTATCCTGTAATGTCTTCTCCTTCTTTCATTTTCATCTGGTCAAATTTTCCTCTTAGACTTTCTTCTTTGGTTCTTCTTACATTTGCATCTCCTCCATGAATGTCTTGTAATTTCTTCCACATATCATAGGCTATAGGGCAGTCCTTGACTTCATCAAATTCTGAGTAGTTGAGTAAAGAAGCTATGCCAATCATCATTATGTTGTGATTCTTCCATTCCATCATTTGTTCTACAGTCATAGTCCCTGTTGGTTCCACGTATTTTCTCTCCAAAAATTGCAGACCAGCATCACCGATAGTAAATAGAGGTAGCTTCATCAGCTCCTACCATGCTAGGAAATTGTCTTTGTTTAGCTTAGGGATATCCCTTCTGTAAGACATCTTTGATCTCTAGCTTTGGCCATGAAACCTTCTCTGAAAGCACTTGAAGCTCTGATACCAATTGTTGGAAATGAGATAAGTAACTTAGAGGGGAGGGGTGAATTAGTTACTTCAAAACAAATCCTCTGTCCCTTAGATGTCTTAAATACTTTAATACTGTTACTCGGTTAATTAAGATATTCTTCTGTAACTCAGGTGTCAAAGTAATCTTTATAATATCCAATGCAATTATACTTTTAGAGATTTAAGTGTAGAAACATAAAGCATGAAACAAATAACGTATACATAGGTGACACCAAGATTTAACGTTGAAACCCAATATGGGAAAAACCACCAATGTAACTAGTTACTATTTTCCACTCTTCTAAAGTGAGCCCTATTAGGAGCCAACACTGTTAAAGGTTACAATACCACACTATTAGGTGTGACCTTGTTAAAGGATTTAATCACCCTATGAGGAGTTGCCTTGTTAGAGGTCTTCAACACTTCAACATAGAAATGCTACCTTATGAGAGGATTTACAAAAAGACTGTTAAGTCTACTCTGTTAAGATATTTTAGATCACTACTACAATTGTTAGAACGTAACAATGAATTGACCTGTATGTGTAAGCAATTGTCTTTGCTGATTCAGATCTCTGTTCTGATTATAACTAGATCCTTGCTGATTAGATGTTCTATTGCAGCTCCAAGTGATCAGTACTCAATCAGAATCCTGTCTGATTTTGCCTTCACTCTTCATATCACAGAATTCCACACTTCTTCTTTCTCTTCTTTCTATCACCTTACACACATTCAATCCAAACTTGACCTTTCATTTATATGGTAAGCCTTGTCAAGTTGAATTGAATATAATTCTAATAATAAATCAAAATTCAGTCGGCCTCATATAACCAATTAATTATGGAATATAAATCATTGTTAGTCGGCTACCACTGAATGCCCGACCAAGACTGAAATGCTCGAGTGACTCGGTCAACACTGAATTTCCTTCAATGCCCGACTGAACTCGGTCAACACTAAATAACTCATTTTGTTCACCAACTGTGCTCGGTCTGAATGTAGACATTTGTGTAACATCACTATATAAGTGTAAATACATGTGTAACATCAATGACAATACACAATTGAATAATTGTCTTCAACACATACATCAAAACCTAGAGACAACGAAATGGGTTTGCATTTTTATCCTCCAAAACTCATAATCATAACCATCAAACAAGGGAACTTTTGTACTAGATGAACTATCCTTAGCCGTGATAGATAAGTATTCTGCAATCCAACACCCATCTAAGTTTGTTTGACCGAACACAATGCACTTGGGTTTGATACCACTTGTTGGAATACTAGGATCACTAAGGGGGGACTGAATAAGTGATCTACACAAACAATGTTGATTTTTATTTACAAAAAAATTAACACAATAATATTATTACTTGGATCAGATTATAGGACATGATTAATATTGAAATTAGGAAACTCAAGATGCAAATAAGACACTTGATACAAGGATTGTAGTGGAAAATCCCTAAGGGTAAAATAAAGAACCATAAATAAGTCTTTTATTAGGCCTCACAGGAGAAGTTCAGAGCACAAAATCTAGGAGTACCCACTCTAAATAACACCAATCACTTACTAATTTAGAAGCATTCACTTCAAGGAACAACAACCCCTAAAAGATACAAAATAGTGTGTGATTAGAAAATTACTCTATTTCCATACAATACATTTTATATAAATCGTCACCACAAAGATATTTGTCCTTATCACACCTCTCTTCACAAAAAAATAACCAAACATAGAAGGATATTATAATCATTGTTCTGGCTTCTTCATGAATCTTCTTGAAAATTTATTAAAACCATCATCATACACATTACTTGACTACATTAAAAATATTTACTCACAATCATAACTAACTTATTATCACATCTTCTCCCTCTGTTATGAACATTTGCATTCAAATAATTACTCACTGTTTTAATAACAGCCATATAAACCCTCACTAAACTATTATGAATGTTTTCAAAAAAAACCTTACTACATTGTAATAATTGAATGTTTTCATTGTATAATCAACATTGTTGTTGACAACAATATAACATGTTTTTTTTCTTTTAATCTCATCAACCCCTTCATCATTTTTGAACAACATTGTATTTCCAAGAACATAATCAACCCCAGTTACAATTTGTTACAAAACTGACTGTCAAATCATAAGCTTACACATTTGATTTTTCTTCTTATTCATTGCATCTAACGTCCTTCTCATACCATGAAAAGATCATAGTTATCCATACTTATTTTCCACATAGAATCCTCTATCAAATGTAACCTTTTTGTGACTACAAACATCATCATAGAAGCCAAAGAACCTTTTTGTGACTACAAACATCACTGTTAATATAATTGTTGCCATGATGTTTGAATGAAAGAATGTCTGTCATAAACTTCTGATACAACACCCCAGTACATCAAGCACTTGGAGCTTACTATTATGATTTATATCGTCAACATTTATAGTGCCTTCATCCAATATGGTTTGACATGACTTATTACTGTCACCAAATAGAATATAACAATATTGTCATCTTAGAAAAAATGAAACATAGGAATGACATTTATTTATCAACCTTATCACATGCACAACTCCATCACTATGAAACATTAGAAAAATTTGGGAGTGTTTTGATTTGATCCTATCACATACACACACCTCATTACTATCATATAAACATTGATTGACATCAATGACAATAACACCAAAGGTAACAAGGATAGTATTATTTTTCTTGTAAACACTCATCAGTATTTGAGAATCTGCTAAGAGTTTACAAAATGCATTCAAAGCCTTTTTTCTATGAGACATGAGCTTCTTGATATCATTTTGTTGTGATAAATGTTTTTCTTGGATTTCTTCAAATTTTCCATACCTCCTTTGATGTAGAAATCTATTGATGTATAGAAAATATCTATGTTGTTTAAATCTATGGACATATATTTACAGGTTCAGTATCGTTACAGTTGTGGTTCCATCCATTAGTTGCAACAGTGATATTTGGACAAGCGTTTTTATGTTCTCTCTCTTACTTTTTTCTGTTTCTTATAGCATTTCAAGGGGAACATTTATGTTTACATTTCATCCCTTTTTTATAAAATTTGGATGGTTACTCCGTGTACTGATTCTTTCTTGTATTTTTTGTTTGGATTTCTTTCTTGTATTTTTGGTTCAGATTTTTTAATTTTTTTCAGTGATTCTTTTCAACTTAATAATGATATACACTTTGTTGTAGATTTTTTTTTTAATATTCATATAGACACAAAGGGATAGATCTTCATGTTTATCTCTTCTTTTTATTTCACTTGATATCTTGAAATTTTTGAGTTATAGTTTCTTCTCGTATGTTTCAGAGATGTAGTGGATTCTTTGTTCATCTTTCAATTATTTCCCTCTGTTGATATATAATAGGGTTAGTTTCTTTATTGTACATATGTCGTTATAGGATCTTACGCATTCATTTGTCATGGTTTTGGTGCACATATAGTGGGTTCTACAAGATTTTTGTTTCATCCTATACATTCTAAGTTGATCCTTTCTTGATGCTCATTGATGTATCATTCTAATGTACTTATGGCCATGTTATATTGATTCATCTATTTTGTACAACATCCCTTTGTCTCATGATGCAAAAAGTAGGAGAGTGCTTTGGTGTTTTTCCATCAAGGTCAAAGGGGGATTTTTTTGTCCCTCTATTGTCTCCCTTGATGTCAAAGACACACAAAGACACCACATTCATTATTTGGAACATGTATTCAATATTATTCATTGAAAATCTATTCATTCTTCATCTCTCTTGTTGGTATTGGCATGCTTTGATCAGTGCTTTGATCAGTTCTAGAATACATCTTTATGGTATTGACATGTTTTCTTCAATTTGGGAATGCATGGTACCCATGATGACATATGTTGGTTTCATTGATCATGTATATATCAGTGCATTTGTAGATTGGTATAATTCATGTTACATTCATAGGGTGTTGATACTTCATGCTACTTGTATTAGCACATTTCCATGGCTTATTATTTTGATTAAGTAAAAACAGGTTTTGAAAGGACCCAAAACCTTGTACAAAAGAAGTGAAATAGAGCAATGAAGGAACAAAAATACTATTGTGACACACCACCAAAAAAGCCAAAGGAAACTAACCATAGTTCCCACCAAGAGGAGCAGAGATGATGGGGAGCTCTAACCACAAGAGAAATCTTTCTCTAACTAAGACCTTTCTTTGGCCTTTCTAGGGTATCTTTCTCTACCCTATCTAGAGGAAAATTCTATGATCCCCTACTTCTCTTAGAACTCTCCACCAACTTCAATTCACTCTTCTATCCTTCTCTATCCAAAAATCTACCCATAGGCTCCATTGAGCCAATTTCATCCCAATCTTCTCTTGGCAATAGGATTGGGAATCCTTACTATTCCTAGGTCACTTTCAACCAAATCTAATCCACTTGGATGGATTATTTCAAAGGTTTCTAGTCGAGTTCATACTTTTCAATATTTTAGGCCTTGTAGCATTATTAGCCTAATTAGGCCTCCAATAAACTCAATTCTTGAATTTCCTCAAAACTTCCCATAACAATCCACTGAACTAACTGTGGATTCTTTCTAAGACCACCCTAGGCTCAAGGATTTTCTAGGTTTTAGGTCTTCAAGCTATCCGTACATGGGAATTCTAGCAAACCCCTCTTTTCTTGGGTTTTTAGGGCATGTGAACCAGTCTGGATTCTTTGAATTCATTAGGTGATCAAATAAACTCCTCCTATCTTCTCCTTGTAGTAACTTATCAAGGACAGATGCCCCTATACACTCCAACCATTGATTGGCACAAATCAATCCACCTAGCAACTTTTGATGTTGTTGTTCTGTACAAGATCCTAACGAGAATGCCTTTGCACTCGCCTAGGGCTTGATGGAAAAATTAGCTCCCTTGCAAAAAATGACTCCACAAACCATATTTACATTATTTACAAGCCCCCCTACTTGATTCTAGGTGGCCATGAGATTTCAACCATGGGGACTCAAGTGGGGTTCATTTTTTACAAGACTGGCTCTGAACCAGGTAGTAAACTAGTGAAACTCAAGAGATTTACAAAATGATAAACAAAAGCACTAAAAAACCAAACCAATTCCACACAAAATAATTAAATAACAAGAAGTAAAATCTCAATGCATTAATTCTATCCTTTCAATCCATTAAATGGCTGGATGAAGCCTCTGTCACCATAACACAGTTCAAATCTTTTCTCCTCAAAACACAGTCCATACACTAACACTTCCAACCCCTAAATTAGGGTTTTTCTAGGCTTATATAGGTTATATCCTCATGCTCAGACCCTAAGGTCAGGACTTAGACACCATTAAATCCCTTTCCTAGTTTTTAGAAAATGTTTTCATGACAACTTTGCAAAGTTGCAAAGTTGTCATGAACAACTTTTACAACTTTTGCCACTTTGACATTTCACTAAGTTCTCATTGGTTCAATTCAACCTTAAACCATTCCATAAGACCTTAAAACACTTAAAAATATCAAAATCATAATTTCCACTCTATTTTGGAGTCTTGGTCAAACTTTGACCCATATTTACTTTTCTAGGACCTAAGCCCTATAGCCTATTTGATCCAAACAAAGACTTGACTCTAACTAATCCTATTTACACACTCACACCGCACTAACATGGGAATTTATCCTTAGTCCTTATTACCTTGGTTGTTGGCTAGAACCAACTACAAGCCAAAAATGTAGAAGATCTTCATAAGACCATAAGCTACTCCTACACCATTCTCCCCTTACAACAAGAAAATCAAGGTACTTGAGGTGTGACCAACTCCAAACTGATTCCATGCTTCTTGAAGTCACTCTCTACTATCCATGTAGCCTCTGACTCAGGTTGTTGCTCTCATTTTACTAGATTCTCAATATAAGTCTTACTCCTAGTCTTCTTTTTCACTCTTGAATCCAGAATTCTTTCCACTTGTGGCTTAGCTTGGACAGGTACCCTGAGTTCTTCCACATCCTTAGTCACCTATGTATTGTATTCTCCCTCATCTATTTCTGGCCCCTTGTATTGAATCAAGTCCTTGACATTGAAAATAGGAGAAATGTCCATATCCTTGAGTAGATCTATCTTTTAGGCATTGGAGCCATACTTATCTAATACTTTTCATGGTCCAATCCTCTTCATCTATAGTTTGCTTGGTATACCCTTCTGTAGCCTAGACTTGTTCAAGAATACCATCACCAAGTCTCCTACTTGAAACTTTAGGTCTCTTCTCTCTTCATCCTCCTTAGCTTTCAAATTTTGATTAGCCTCGATCAATGTCTTCTTCACTTGCTCATGGACCTCTCTCATTGAATGTGAAAAGTCATCTGCATGTCCACTGATCTCCTCATATCCTTTCAAGTCTCTAAGCTCAAAAACACCCCTTGGATGTAATCCATACACAATCTCAAATGGACTCTTACCAGTAGTCCTATTTGTGCTATCATTAAGGAAAATTATGCCTGTGGGATAACTTGTTCCCATCCTTGCCCATACTCTTTAGTCAAACATCTTAGCAAGTTTCCAAGTACCATGTTTATTACCTATGTCTGACCATCCATTTGAGGATGATATACATAACTATGAGACAAGTTAGTTCCTATCCTTTTCCATAGGGTCTTCCAAAAGTGCCTCATAAACTTCACATCCATGTCTGCAGCTATGCTCATTGGCAAGTCATGTATCCTTACTATGTTTACAATAGAATTGTTCCAAAAAATCACAACACCTCCAGAGGTGCCATCAGAGTCACTGCCAATACTACTTCCATTCTTAAAAGGGTTAATTTTCTCAACTTTCTCTCTAGACATTTTTGTTTCCTGGATAAGAATAATATCAGGTTTTTTATCTCTTACAATATTTCTAAGAACATCTTGTTTATGAGGACTATTTAGACCTCTTATATTCCATGATATAATCTTCATTTAATGGATTGGGGAACAAATCTTAGGGATAGTAAATTGTTTACCATCCACAATACTCTGTTTTGCTTCTAGCTCTCTCATAGCTTTATGAGAAGGTCTACCTCTTCCTCCCTGGGGCGATTCAACATCTTCTTTCTTCCTTCTTGTCTGGACTCCCCCTAAAGGAGTTATATCTACCTTTTTCCCTGATTCATGAGCTTTTAGATTCAGTCCTCCTTTCTTAGAGGGTTTTTTGACTTTCTTATTATTTTTCACCTCAGACCATAGAGATTCCTGCTTTTTCGAGATAGGAGACGAATCATCAAAACTTTCTTTTTGGGTGTCCTCCTCACTGACTTCAGACCAACACTTGCTGCTATTACCATTATCAATAGAGATCACCTGCTTAATCACAAAAGGGGAAGGTTCCAATTTGTCCAAAACTATGACTCCCAGTCCAGTTGTATCAAAGAGGCAGCCATTCTCATTTTGCAGATCTATTATTGGGCCTTGTGGCTCCTTTTCAATACTTACTTCCTAAGGAACATTTTGGGGCTGGGGTTCCTTCTCCCTATTCCTGACCGAAGGAATTTGATAAGCAGGAATGGGGTCATTATCCACTTTTTTCTCTTGTTCTGTTGTATTTGAATTCTCCGGCTCCAGGATCTGGGGTAAATCCTTATTGACTAATACCTAAATAATATCTTCCTCTGGCTGGTTAATTAGATCAACAGTTTGGTCTTCTCTTGATTTTTCCTCTTCTGAGAGTTTCAGGGGGATTGGAAGAGAGGAAGAAGATCCATTTTTGTCTCTCCATACAACTCTTGATTCTTTCTTTTTAGGCTTAATAGAAGGTTTAAGAGGGCATTGTTTTTCCCAATGCCCTGATTTTTTGCAAGTGAAGTAGGAAAAGGGGATAGATTCAAACTCCACCACTTGGATATGAGTTCCCAGCTTGGAGTTAATTGAAATAACTTCTGGGAGGTCAGTATTTTGATTAATGTTGACACAGATTCTTGCATATACTAATCTAGTCTTTGTAGGTGTCATTGGGTCAATTGATAAGAGCTCCCTAAACAATCTTGCCAATCCTGCAAAAACATCTTCATGCCAATATTCCAGAGGACGACCCTGGAATCGAACCCACACTAGGGCTGATTCGAACATATCCATATTAAGGTCAAGATTTGCCCCCCATTTCTGAAGAGCCAAGGATGATTTACCAAACATCCAAGGAGCCCCACACAAAACAACAAAGAGGTCTTCAAAGCTAGAAAACTCAAAAGTAAAAAAACCTTTTGGCAAGGCAGCTATGTCAACTTGACCCTTTAGCCTCCATTTACTTGCAACATAAACCCTAACTATATCAATATTAGGTCTTGGGCCCATAAACTTTCCTATTAGCATATTTTTCATTGAAGCTACTGTGTGATCAACCAGTGAATCCGGAAGGGAAATACTAAAAATTCCCTTCACAGGATCCGACGTGTTGTCAACAAGGGGAAAAGAAGATTTCCCAGTAGGTTTCACACCAAAAAGAGAGGTCCAACTTCCATTTACAGTGTTTTTAAATAAAGGATGACCATCATTTGCAACTTCAGGAAACTTACCGTCACCTTTCGTTGCCTTTGGAGCATCTTCTCAGATTTGGAATCTCGATAGAGAGTTGTCCTCCCTTTTCTCTTTTGTGGAGCCCTCCACTGCTAAATCTTTTACCTTTTTATAAATCACTGGCACGGAATATCTCTGTTTGTTGCCAGAGGCCTCTTTCCCACTCATGTCATGATTCAAAAAATCCCTTTTACCACCTTCTCAGGATCGATGCCGATCTGGGTCTTTGTCCCCTTCTGCATCCTTCTCACCTCCCTTGGAAATCTTGTTGCCTTCCCCTAGATTCGCCTGCGATCCTCCTCCAGCAGGTTTCCCGCTCGAAGGGGAATTCGAATTTCCTCCAGCCACTCGCTCTCCTCCTCTCCTCTCCATGGGTAAATCCCCGCATTTGCATTTTTTAAAGCTTCTTCAATCTTGTTTTTAGCATCCTTTTCCAATTGAATTTCTTTAGCAATGGATTCATTCTCAAGCTTCAGAGTGTCATTCTCTTCTTAAAGTTGCTTCATCTTATCTAAATTATCATTGTTTGAATCTTCTTTTATTTGAACCACAAGGTCTTGTCTCTAATTTTTGGAAAGTTCAATTTGTTCTTTCAGTTTCTTTATGAATCCATCTTTTCTCCTTAATTGGAATCTCAAGTCATAATTTTCTACTTTTTCCTTATCAAGGTCTTCAAGTGCAGCTTCAAAGTTCTCTTGCAAACTATCTGAATCCATTCTGATCTCCCTTAACCTATTAAGCTTTCTCTCCAAGGGCCAAAAGATATGATACTAATTGTTAGGATTAGGTAATACTAAGAGGGGGGATGAATCAGTACTAGAACACTTAAAATTAACTTTAAACCAATTAAACATAAACCATAAGCATACTGAAATCAAAATAACATTAAAAAAAAATAACAGAGTACTCATAACACCATTATTTGTTGTCAAGGAAACCTTGGCCAAGGGACAACCCCGGTGGGGATGGTTCCCACAAGCATGCACTGAAGTATAATGTCCCTATTAGGAGACCTAGCCTTGGTAGGAGCTGAATATTACATAGTACAATTCCTTGTTAGAGGAATACAACCCTGTTAATGTTGGAAATACAAGATGGGAAAGCTAGATACTAAGATGGGGGTGAATCAAATCTTATAAATTTTAACACTTAAAACAAACTAATCCACAACCATACCATAAATTTAATTGATCTATCAACTAGTAGCATCCATAACATAAAATAAGTAACTCAAGACACATAATTTGGTAACCCAGAAACCCAATAAGGTAAAATTGGGGTGGGGATGACACCCACAAAAATCTTCTCTACTGCAGCAATAAAGTGTGCCTGTTAGGTCTAAATTTTTTTATCACAACTTGTAATCTACCTGATTAAAGTTCTGCTTGGTTAAGAGCTACAGATCATTACAATCTACCTTATAAAAGGATTTAAACTTACAATAAAGTAAGCACTCGACTAAGAGATTTAGAAAGGTCTGTTAGAACCACTCTGTTAAGAGATTTCACCTGATACACTTGATAGAATGTCTCAAGATCTGATCCTTCAATATGCACTTAGATGATGATGACAGATCTCCTCTTTTCAATACCTTCTATGATCTAATAATCTGATATAACTTTACTCCGCTGCTTACCGCACTGTTGCTCTGCTAGATCTATGCTTCTTAACTCAAAATAACCTTTCTCATATATCTTTTGTATGCACACACACCTTCTAAAATTAGGGTAAGAAGCAATCTTATATACCTTATGGATCTGGTAATAAGATCTAGATCAATGATCAAGATCAAATACTTATGTCACTTGGGCACTCCAATTTTCTGATTGGCTCTATGCCACGTATTGGATCAAATGATTTAATGTGTAATTAACTCTATTTAAAACATTAAATACCCAAAACATTTGGCTCAAAATAGTTTACCTTCAAGTTTGTGCCATTCCTAACATGTATGACAAAATTGGCTTGCTCGGCACATGAAGACTCTGGCGCTCGGCATGAACTGATCAACTTCACTCAGCTTTTGTGTAACTTGGCAACTACTATCTGCTCGGTAATAACTACTACTTGGCCTATACTAGATAGCTCGGTCCTAGTGATGGACGACTAACCTACCTAGATAAATGACTAAGTGTGGGACACTAATGATCAACAAAACTTAGAGATCAACAATCTCCCCCTTTGATATTAGTGGCAAAAACACTTATCATTTCTTTATATCCACAAAATTTTCCTAAATACACAACATACTCCCCCTAATATTATACATCGGTCTTCATAAAATATTTACATAGTGTACATGCAAAAAAAAATATTATGTCTGTTGCTTCACATCTTTGTCTGTTTCCTTATCTGTTTCCCCCTTGTTTTTGTCACTGGTAACTGTAGGGGTTAAGTTATATTTATCCAAAAATGCCTTATGAATTTGTAATATTAATGCAAATGTTGTATCCCAACTATCCTTAACAAACTTCATAACCTGTAACCTAATTTCTAGCTCGGCAGCTAGACTTACCAAACTATCTGCAATAGAGAGATGAGGATCTCTCTTGACTAATTCATGTGCAGCTGCAAGTTCCTTCTGAATAACCTCCAGATGAGGTATCAGGTTAGTCTGAATCATTATCCATTTGGCCCTTATTCCACCATCTTCACACATAAGCTCGGCTAACCTCCTTTGTGCATGTGTCAACCTATCAAAATGTATGGAGCTAGAACTAGAATCCATGCTCAACGAGCTTGTTGTTGACTTCAAATATAATTGCAACTTCTCAATAAGCTGTTGATTATCCTTTGTAAAGAATTGTACATCACATAATCTTTTGTACAAAAAATAAACTTTATTTGCAACTTCTTCAAGAATGTTAATAAGAGAAGAAAGTTCAACTTTTTTGGTAGAAATCTCTTCTGATATCTTCTCTGAGACTTTGTTCTCAAATTTTCTCTCAGACCATTGCAAAAAAATTTCATTGGCCTCAATGTTTTCATCATTCACTTTTTGCAAAATGTGAACTAACTATTCCATAATTGGTGCTTTCTGATTTTCATCTTCCATGTCAAATGCTTTAACAAAAATATCCTTTATATCATGGAGTACTTGCTTCTGCTTGTGCTCCCTCTTCATTTCTTCTTGTCTCTTCTTCCTCTTTAATAGGTCTTGAAGAGTCTGAATCTTCTCATATGACAAGTTCTCTGGATCCCATTTAGGAATCACAATAATTTCATCTAATGTGACATTTAAGCTCGGTGACTTCTTCTTGTTTAGCTTCTTCTTCTTGAGTTCTGGTGAACTAATACTCAGCTCGGGTTCTTCAATATCCTTTCCTTTTTCACTATTAATTTCAAGTGCAGTCTTTAACTAAGTCAAGATTACCTATTGATCAGGTATACTCCCAATTTTGGGTCAAGTAGGAGTAGATGATACAGAGTGTGGTAGATCCACCAACACTTGTATAGCCTCTTGTTCTGTAGGATTTTTTATAATTTCTTCCATCTTATCTCCACTGTCTAAGAATGTTTGCACAGCCTCTAAAATAGGTGGGTTATGTATGTGTTGAAATCCTACCTGTTGGGAGCACGCTCAGACATGCAAATGTTAGAGATATAAATCATTTAACTATACTAACATGTCTAAAAGCATACTATAAAAACAACAATGGACTCCATCACAACCTCCGATGAGCTGAACAAGGGAACCCAATGCCTTGTTGATTTGCTCTTAGAGAAGGTTTGTGGGTGTGTTCTCCCAACACAATATATTAATCCCACTTGATTGTTTGGTGGATGAAACTAGAATGAAAACTAATGGATGGATGAAGAACTCAAGAAAAAGTATGAAGAACTTGTCTCAATCTATTCATCATATGATTGAAATGCAAAATAAACAACTAAACTACGATGATATGCATGAGATGATAAAACTAAATTCATTTTCCATTATCCTAACATGTGATTTCTAGATTCAATTATGAGTTAAACATGAAATGAACTAAGAGCTAAGATTTGAAAACATGAACTAATGCAATTCTAGAGCTATTTTAACATGATAACAATGCATAAATGAGAGATGATTTGCTCTTGACAATGGCCTCTATTTATAGATTTTTTGGAGGAGAGAGAGGGCTTGGATGAGGTGGAGCTCATGTGGCATCCACATAGGTGCCACATGAGGGACACATAATCCATGAAAAAGGCCCACTTTTCTCTCACATGTGTGAGCAACTTTGGATGTGATGGGTCAAAGTGTACTTAAAGTACACATGTGAAGGATCTTGTAAGAGGTGTAAAAGGGTGTAAGCGTTTTGGGCCAATAGAACACTTTTAGAAAGTCTAAGAAGGTGTCATCATGGGTGTAAGATACCTTGTTGGCACCAAATAAGGATTATTTGAAAAAGTGAATTTTTGAAAAAAATTTCACACATGTGTGAGCAAATAATTAGGACTAATTGGTGTAGGAATCAATAAATTAGCCTAATTAACCTTAGTTAATTAGTGAATAGGTCTATTTGGTGAGAGTGATGTGAGGTAGGGTAGGATCTAGGTTGAAATTAGCTTAATCTAAATTTAAAAATTTAGATTAATTTGGTTTAGTAGAATTTAAGTCATGTGGAGGAATAAATAAATTAAAAATTTATTTAAAGGGATTAATGAGGGATAATGTATTTAAATAAGATTTAATACATCAAAGGGGGTAGTATTTAAATTAAATTCAAATACTAAGTAAAGTGAAGCATATTTAATTAAATAGATAGAAGAATATAACAAAAATAATTAATTAAAATTAACTATAATATTATGAGAATATTAATTAAATTAATATAAGGATGATTTTAGACGTCTACATTTTGCCCCTCTTTGATGTGGCATTGAAAGTGGCATTGCATCAAAAAAAAGAAAATAAGATGCCCCAGAGAGGTCAGGAAAACCTATGGCAGCAAGAGCGGAGGAGTGTGCCCCTTCGAGAAAATAATAGGAAAGAATACAATTTTTTAATAAAATTTTCTCAAAAAAAGTAGGAAAATAGGGAAAGCAGACCAATTGCATGGTGTGTCCAACGAAAATAGAGGAAAAATGGGGACTAGAATGGGGATTGGGGAGAAAAATGAAAGAAACGCGACCCAAGGGGCTATAAATAGTCCATCAGGGCCCATAGACAAGTCACTTCCACCCACAAAGAGAAAAAAGAGAGTAGCAGAGAGCAATGGTAGCATAGCGAGAGCAAGCACAGCTTGGAGAGTGCATCTGGGTGCACCAGCGACCAACAGATGCAAGACCACTGGTGAGTAGTTGACAACCTCTTAGTCAATTATGCATTTAATACTTTCATAGGTCATTGGAGCGTCATTAATGTGTCTAAAAGTTGGCTCATAGCATAGATAGCGGTCGTCTAACCACCGTCTGCACAGACGGTGATCAACAGACCACTGTCCTCACAGACGACTGATCTGTGATCAGTGCCTATGCACACAAAGATCAACCGATCTCCACCTGTGAGCGCAGGGGAAGAGAGAATATATACAGCAGAGATGATGGAGTTAAGACTCCACTGTCTGCGAGGCAAAAATGTGGCAACAGAAACCACCATCTCCACAGACTAGCATCTGTGAAGATTCGTCGGCTCCGCAGACTAGCGACTGAAAAAGTATGTTGTCTACGAGGGTCAATCGCCATATGTGCAGATTGACCCAAAAATGGAAGAATAAAGAGGAAGAAGAGGCAAGACAAGGGTCCGAGAGCATTTTTTGATGCCCCAGACAGACATGGGACATTTTTTGATGCCCCAAAATGCTATCTAATTTATGACATATGCTTGCTGGATGCAGGAGGAGACCATCACTTTCTGGGCGAGGAAGTGCTACCTAGCGCCTATGGAGCTGGAGTAGCAGTTGATGGCAGCCGAGTGGGGGATTGTGACATTATGTGGGCTAGAGTATGTACGAAATTGGCCTCATCTATGAGCGCATAATGCGCTCATGTCTGCTTTGATCGAGAGGTGGCATAGTACCACTTCAAGCTTTCACTTCCCGACAGGGGAAGCGACGATCACCCTTCACGATGTGTGGAGGATTTACAGAGTGCCGATTCGAGGATTGATACCCTAGTACTATGTCAAGGGTTGAGAGCCCTATATGAAGATGGCTTTTGGTCAGAGATTTGTAGATCTGCCTACCACATGGCAATGGATGTCCTGGATAGGGGTGATGGTGATGGAGCCACAGCTGTGACAAGTGGCCCTATACTTAGCTAGATTGATAGGGGGATGATTGATGCCTGATCATGCAAGAAAGGGATTCCCTATGGGTTGGGCATGGGTTCTTAGCATGGTTGAGGATGGAGACTAGTACTGCTAGGGTTACACCATTCTCGTCCAGCTATATTATGATCTACATATGTGCGCTTACCATAGGGGTAGGGCACTAGGTCCCGGGTGCATGCTTCTTATGGTATGGGCATGAGAGCATATTGCGGTCATATGATCGATTAGACACCACAAGACCCAAGCGGCTTACGAGTCATTTGTATCTAGGTATAGGCCACCTATTATCTATGAGGTCACCGATTTAGTCAAATACTGGTGACGGAGACTGGACAAGATGGGGGAGATATAGTGGGCACCTTATGCGGGGTGCAAGGCCTAGGGTCATGAGATCCCACAGCAGGATGGATACACAAAGGATGAGTTTTGTGAATCATATTATATGAGGTTTGTTTAGACTAACTGTTGGCTGACTGGGAGGATGACATATATGATCTCCACATACATGCTGACCAGGGTATGGAGACCGATGGGGCAGATACAGGAGGCCATTCCAGATGGGTTCCCATATCCATTGGTGACCTGAGAGGTGGGGAGTATCTGGGGGATGGGGGTTAATCCCCGCATAGCATGAGCATCATTTATGGGGTTGATCAAGGTCCCATGGATCAGATCCTGAGAGTCATTATAGGATGTAGGTGTAGTGCCTGTATATTCTCAGTGGTGGGCTACTCATAGACTGATTAGATTGATGGTCCCAAGGATCATATAGGAGGATGAGCAACCAGGTGCCAGAGGAGATGGGGAGGGCCAGGATGGAGATGGTGATGACAAGGAGGGGGGAGGCGGAGGAGGGGCTGGAGGGAGGAGATTCTAGCCTAGGGTTCTAGCACTGAGGCGGCAAGGACATGTGGATATACCCACAGAGGGGCAGCCTCCCATAGTGCCAGGTGTTCAGGTACAGGGATAGGATGATCCACAAGGGCCACATGGGCCACCAGGACAGGTACAGGAACCACATGGGCCACCAGGACATGGACAGGGACCACTAGGATAGGTACCACTAGTGGGCTATATAGCCCAGGATACTCATGATACAATCATAGCAGAGTGGGACAGTCTGCGGACTGAGCTGGGAAGAGTACAGGGCTTGCTATCGACATCTCGGGCAACCGAGGTGAGAGCGCAAGTAGAGATTCAGAGGCTACAGGGGGTACTAGCTACAACACAGGCCACAATGAGTAGCTTACAGACAGAGCTAGCTAGGGTACAGGGGGAGCTGGCAGCAGAGATCGCTTGGGGGGATAGTGCATAGAGAGCACTAGACATTTTATACGCTCAAGTGGATAATGGTGATTTTTCCATTATTAAGGAGCATGGTGATCTTGATGAGGAGCTGGTAGCGATGTCAGCATAGATAGAAGTTGTTACCGTAGAGTGATACCTGGCATGGAGACATGTGGAGGATTATAGGGAAGATCGAGATATAGCACGGTTGGCAGGTAGGGCTGTGGGTCTGGGTTAAATGATGTCAGATGTGATGGCAGTGTAGAGAGAGGCTGGGCATAGAGGACGAGAGACTGCATACTATATGGGGCTCTATCATAGCACAATGCTAGAGGAGGCATGACAACCTGCGTATTCAGAGAGAGCACTGGATGAGGCTCACAAGGATCGATGGGATTACCACCGCACTGAGACAGTGGTGCAAGACCATCATGGTCACCATCACGATTCTTCTCAGACCATCTTTTGATACACATTTTTGACACATTATGTATGATTTTTACATTTTGAGATATATACATGGACTTTGTAGACTATTTGGACCTTATGGACTTTATTTATGATGCTATATGATGTGATGTTTATGCAGGATGTATGGATGCATTATGATGTTATATTACAGATTTTATATGATGTTTATGACTAATATGTATGATGAGATGAATGTATATTAATATGCTGATGTATTTTTGATGCAGGGATGAGATGCAGATATATATATATATATATATATATATATATATATATATATATATATATGTTAGATGTG
>MU226104.1:4920160-4938690 GCA_018584345.1 Thuja plicata
TGTGAAGGATCTTGTAAGAGGTGTAAGAGGGTGTAAGAGTTTTGGGCCAATAGAACACTTTTAGAAAGTGTAAGAAGGTGTCATCATGGGTGTAAGAAACCTTGTTGGCACCAAATAGGGATTATTTGGAAAAGTAGATTTTTGGAAATTTGCTCACACGTGTGAGCAAATAATTAGGACTAATTGGTGTAGAAATCAATAAATTAGCCTAATTAACCTTAGTTAATTAGTGAATAGATCTATTTGGTGAGAATGATGTGAGGTAAGGTAGGATCTAGGTTCAAATTAGCTTAATCTAAATTTGAAAATTTAGATTAATTTGGTTTAGTAGAATTTAAGTCATGTGGAGGAATAAATAAATTAAAAAATTATTTAAAAGGATTAATGAGGGATAATATATTTAAATAAGATTTAATACATCAAAGGGGGTAGTATTTAAATTAAATTCAAATACTAAGAAAAGTGAAGCATATTTAATTAAATAGATAGAAGAATATAACAAATATAATTAATTAAAATTAACTATAATGTTATGAGAATATTAATTAAATTAATATAAGGATGATTTTAGACGTCTACAGATTATTATTTGTTACTTCCTTTTCTCCTTCTTTTTCTGTCTTGGCCTCAATTGTTTGAATAGGCAATTGCATAATGTGTTTTTCGGCTCATTCTGATACTCGGCATCCAAATTGTTGTTATCTCCAAGTGTAGTGTCAATGGGACTGTCTATTGTGAGATCTACAATTTGCACATTGTCTATTTTCTCTTCCAGTTCCATCTCAGTCTCTATCTAATCAGTAGCAATTTCTTCTTCCATTTCCTTTTGTTCTGAGGTGCCTTCATCTTTGTTATCTTCCTTCTTGGTCAATAGCCCAAAAGTTTCCTTCCAAATTTTGGTGCTCTGTTGTACTACACCTTCAATATCATTTTTCAATATTGCATAGGCTCTTTGTTTAGGAATAAACTTCATTTGATATTTTTCAATAAATTTGGCTATTTGTTTCTTGGTTAATCTGGGAATGACCTTAGCTAACGTCCTTTCCCTTATCTGTCTTTTATTCATCAATGCATACTGCCACTTTTGTGATAAAATATCATAAAGTTCTGTGGGGACAAGGTCTCCTATCTCTATAGGTGTCATCTTGAATGTACCCATCATATCTAATAGTGCTTCCTGAATCTTATGCTTGTTTTCTATGCTTTGCTTCTCATACTTGATAAATTTAAATCCTACTAATCCAACAATACTTCTTATGTTCTTGTATACCTCATCAATATTGGTCAATGGTTTATGTGATGTTTTAGGTATGTTGATGGGTTCAATAATATGTTTCTTCTCCACATCATATTCTTGCTCCAAGATTAGTTTCCTCCTCGGTTTCTTCTCAAGTTTGCTCGGTACAGCCTTTGTTTCAACTTGTTTTCTTTTCCCTGAGCTGCTCTCTCCACCATTCTTCTTTGTATATACCTTAGTTGTCTTGGGTGCAAGAGATGAGACAGTTGATGCCCTTTTCCTAGGCTAGTTAGCAATAGGAGGGGTAGCCTTAGATTTGGCTCTACTGGCTATTTTACTTTGGATTTCACAGTGATTTCTTCTTCAAGTTCACTCTCCTCTTCTTCACTAGACATATCCTCTCCATGTCTTGTTGATAAACCCAAAGGTGCATCCTCTATTTCTTCATCACTTTCTATTCCAACCATTTTCTTCAATTCTTTTACAGTCTTTTTCCTTTTCCTCTCCATAGTGCCAGCCTTCAAATCCATAGAGATTTTGGACTTAGCTTCTTCATAGTTCCCAAAATGTCTGATTGCACCATCAATCTCCTCTACCAGTAGAGATGTTATAGCTATAGATGTCTCATCAATATTTACTTCATAAGGTAATGGCCTTAGCCATGATACCCTTGGCACTACTGCTTGCACACAGGTAAAATATGTATCCACTAGGAAACAAATCTCCTCATAATGTTTCTCAACTAGTGATCTGGGAACTCTACTTCTCAGTCTCATCTTTTTCTTGAATTCCACAAAGTATGTTCCCATTATATTATTAAAATTACCACCTAATTGCTCAATAAAGACATTGATCTACTGTGTAATTGGTTGGTATGTCTTCCATACAATATCTCCAAAAGTAGGAAATGTATTTTGTACATAGAAAAATATGCTAACTAGCAGAGAACCAAACTTACATATCGAGTTCTTTGCCTTTTGGATTGAAGAAAGGTTCTCGGCTAGCTGTGTCAACTAAAGCTCGGCAAGGTCATACATATCCAGTCCTTCTTCACAATCTTGCAAGCTTGGTTGACTGCAATACATGGGACATTGTCCAGTCAGCTCAACTAATAAAACTTGTGAGCAATAACCCTAACTGCAAAATCAAGCTCCAAATATTTGATTGTTGAGATTGTCATTCCTCTTTTATTCCAGACAACTCTAGTGTATTCTTCTATATTTTCCTTACTCTGACATCTCATGGTTCTCTTCCCGTTGATAGTTGGATAGCTAATTACCCTTTGGATAATCTCCTTTATAGTCCTAACTGGTCCATTATTCGGCCATATGTTCATGTCATGTACATGGCTAAGGACAATCTTGATCCATTCCATTTTGAAGTCCATTAGGAAATCTAGGGCATGAGTTAACCCTCTCTAGGCTATATGTTTATACTCATCTTTTAGGACTCCGTCCACACATAATTTGTTGTAGGATTCCCTTAACTCGTGATCTCCAATTTTGCTCACTTTGCACATATAACACGATCTAACATCATGAATCATAAGTACCTTGGGTGGAATCGATGATAGGGCTCTGGTCAAATCACCTTAGATGGCACTTTTAGGAACTACCCTAAAATTTGGAGGTGCACAGGTGTCACTCCTAACCAATTGAACTTTTCTCAACTCCTTCTCCATACGCTTAGCTACTGCAAAAGAACTTGCGGACGTTGTTTCCAAAAATAGGGTTTTGAAGATGACAAATAGAGTACCTTGACAGATATCAAAATTCACAATATTTCACTCAAGATTGTCGACGACACGTTGTATAAATCTTCAAAAAAAAATTGTTGAAATCAAGTTCTCAAATTCTCAATCGCATGGTGAAAATTAAAAATGAACGGTTCTTCCCTTTATATAAATTTCAACAGTCGAGATTAGGTTAGCATTAAATGTTTTGGCCATTGAGTGAGTGCCATACAGCTGTCCTTGGCTGACTCACAAAACTCCCCTATCTCTCAATCACAAAACTTTACTCGGCCATCAAACCAACTCGACATACACTAGAGAACTCGGTCTTAGGGTACAATAAGACTGTTGCTCGATACCTATAGTGCATATTGTCTTTTCTTGGTACATGTCTTAAAATGTATCCTGATGCATCTTTACATATTTAGGTATGGACTTTTGCACTTTTATATGTTAGGAACTGATGAAAGATGTGAAATATAAATACAATTCCTCACATACCTCATTTGCTTAGTTGGTGATGGTGTGATCACCTGATCCATTGGATTGGGTGACCTCGGCTATAGTAGCTTGACTATTTCTTAGTTCCTCTTTTCTTATCCATGTCTAGTTCATCTATTCTCTAATCTACTCAACAGTAGGAGAAGGTACCCTTGTTTTTCAATCTCTCCTAGTATGACCAATTTTCAGACAATTATAAAAAACTAGGCTTCCATTCATCCAACTCTTATATTTTCCTCTGAAATGTGTCTTTATGCAATTTTTTGGAAGATGTCCATACTCACCATAGTAATGAAAATTATACCAAGTGTTGTAATCCCAATTATAAGTGTTGCCTTTCCTAGGTGCTTTTGCTTGTGTCTTTGATGTCCATTATTGTTTAGCATTAGATCTGCAATCTTGTTCTCTATGTCCAAATTTCTTACAGTTGTAACAATACCCATTGAATCTAGGTGTGGGAGATGCATTACTTGCCTTTTCCCAACATTCATGTGCCTAATGTCCATACTTCTTATAGTTAAAGCAATAACCATTGAACTTAGTTTTAGGATTGGACTTACCATTCATGCTTCGGTAGATATTTGTTGTGTGTCCTATTTTTCCACAATGGTAGCATACAAGCTTGTTGTTCTTTGTCTTTGCATTCCTCTGTTCACCAGTCTTAGATGATTCACCCTTCTCATAAGATGTCTGTTGTTTGGTATGACCTAATCCAAAAGAGTCCTTAGATCTTCTTGATGCTTCCATCAGATTTTCAAAATAATTCAAAGCTTCATTTGGTTTATTCAATCTCTCATTAAGTTCTTTCTCAGATATCAATTCCTCTTTCAATTGATTGTTCTCAGATCTCAGATTCATAATTTCCATGTCTTTCCTGTTGATCTCCTAATTTGTAAGTAGAATTTGATTCACGATGTCAACCTGATTGTTTGTCATCATTTGTACATCATGTGTCCTTTCATCAAGTCTGATAGTCATCACTCTTTTGTCTTATTCAGCCATATATTTGTCATCTTCAGCTTTCCTCTTTTTTTCCACTACTTCACATAGTCTTACTGTTTGCATTTCTTACTCTCTTTTAAGGTTTCTGACTTCTTCACACAATGTATTGTTCCTTTCTAGTAGATCTAAAATAGCTACATCGCTTTCAATAGAGTTTCCATTCTGAAATAGATTTGCAATGTCTTCTTCCTGATAATGAGTGTCATTCATTTGTTTGTCCAAATCTTTCCTTGTTAGCAGGGACTTCTTCAATTCTTGTCTTGCTGTCTCAAGCTGATGTAATGCTAGCTGAATATCAATCTTTTGATTCTCAATGACTTTACCCAATTTGTAAACCTCCATCTCAAGATCTGAATTCTCAAGCTAATTAAAACCTTTTTGTTGGAGAACTGTGCTCTGATACCAATTGTTGGAAATACAAGATGGGAAAGCAAGATACTAAGAGGGGGGGTGAATTAGATCTTATAACTTTTAACACTTAAAACAAACTGATCCACAACCATACCATAAATGTAATTGATCTATCAACTAGTATCATCCATAACATAAAATAAGTAACTCAAGACACAGAATTTGGTAACCCAGAAACCCAATAAGGTAAAACTAGGGTGGGGATGACACCCAAAAAAATATTCACTACTGTAGCAATAAAGTGTGCCTGTTAGGGCTACAAAGTTTGATCACAAATTGTAATCTACCCGATTAAAGGTCTGCTCGGTTAAGAGCTACAAATTATTACAATCTACCTTGTAAAAGAATTTAAACTTACAATAAAGTAAGCACTCGGCTAAGATATTTAGAAAGTTCTATTAGAACCACTATGTTAAGAGATTTCACATGATGCACTTGTTAGAATGTCTCAAGATCTGATCCTTTGATATGCACTCAGATGGTGATGATGGATCTTCTCTTTTCAATACCTTCTATGATCTAATAATCTGATATAACTTTACTCTATTGCTCACTGCTATGTTTCTCTACTAGATCTATGCTTCTTAACTCAAAATAACCCTTCTCATATCTCTTTTGTATGCACACACACCTTCTAAAATTAGGGTAAGAAGCAATCTTATATACCTTACAGATCTAGCAATGAGATCTAGATCAACGATCAAGATCAAATACTTATGCCACTTGGGCACTCCAATTTTCTGACTGGCTCTATGCCATGTATTGGATTAAATGATTTAATGTGTAATTAACTTTGTTGAAAATGTTAAATACCCAAACAAGTCGACTCAAAATAGTTTACCTTCAAGTTTGTGTCATTCCTGACATGTATGAAAAAACTATCTTTCTCGGCATATGAAGACTCTAGCACTCAGCATGAACTGATCAACTTCACTCGGCTTCTATGTAACTCAGCAACTACTATCTGCTCGACAATAACTACTGCTTGGCCTATACTGGATAGCTCGGTCGTAGTGATGGCCAACTAACCTACCTAGATAAATGACTAAGTGTGGGATACTAATGATCAAAAAAACTTAGAGATCAACAATTAAAGGTATACAACACCCTTTTAGGGGCCAACTGAGCTTACAGATCTTACAATATACTTATGTTACAAAGTGTTCTCAGTAATGAACAAAACAAGCATCTTCAATGCTTAGATAGTTCCATTCATAGCTCTTAAATGATCTTTGTCAACCCTCTGCTCTGCCATTCACATCTCTCATATCACATATTCCATCAGTTTATCGATTCATTCCTTCACTCTTCAAAAGTCTTCATATATATATCTTTATCTTTACCAAGTTAGCTCTCTTAACCAAATATTACATAGTCGACTCTCAATACAAAATACAATTAATAATGTAAATATCAAATACATAGTCGACACTCTTACATAATCAAAATATAGATTATTAACAATCATAATATATCTTAGCTTTCCAGGAGTCCACGTCATACTCCCCAAATTATCGCTTCAGTTCAACTACTCTGTATCACTGTTCTGTTGTTGTCACCTATCTTCATTTCATTGTAACTCTCTATAAACATTACCAAAATCAAATTAATCATAGATGTAGGTCGTACATACCTCATAGTATCTCCCTCTAAGATTGCTCGTATTGACTCATTGATCTCGACCTTCGATACCCAAAATACCTCTATATTTCTGCTCTGTACTTAGTCAAGTCCATAATAGAATCACCAAAACTTAACTCCAGATCAATCGATCAATATGCCATATGTGTTTCCATAAATGAAAACCAAAAAGTGAATCATATCACACAAAATTGATCACTTGCCAACAATTATATGATGGTTCATGCAACTATTGTTTGTGCATTCTAGTTGTTCATAATAGTTTCCAACAAGTGCATGATTAAAATAATACATATGTTTAATAGTTGGTGTCATTGGTTGGTATCATATATTATTATTATTATCGATAAGTATTGTATGGGAATTTTAATGAAATTGGGATTTTATTCTTTATCTTGTCTTTTATATTTTAAAATTTTTGAGATTTTAACTTAAGAGGGATATTATATTATAATTTTTTAAACAAATCCATTTTCATAAAGAAGCTCATTCTTATTTTAACTCTCCTTTTTTCCCTAACTTTCACGAGTTTTCTTCATAAAACCCTCTTTGGAGAATTTGAATTAGGCTTGGGGAGCGGATTTGAGGGAAGATAATTTTTTGGGTATTTTCTTATTGGATTCCTCATGTTGAAATCTACTTTCCTTCAAAATCTCATTTTGTTTGGAGAGTTTCTCAACTTGTTTCCATTTCTTGGTTTTTGCTTGTTGAGGTAAGTTACTATTATTTCTTCCTGTATTTTGTTTGGGCCTTGATTTAATGGCTATGGGATGAAGAGAAATGTATTTTTTTTGTGAATTTAAATCTATTGTAAACTTGTTTGAAGAAATTTGATGGAGATTTTATTGTTTTCTTTTCTTTTATGAGAAATGAGGGTTTTATGGTGTTATGTCGCTAGAATTTGATTAGGTGGATGAATTGTTGAAATGAATGCATTTTTGTGATAAGATTTACCATAGAATCAATGGGTTTATTTAGATTTTAAAAATATATATAAATAAAGATATGGATTTAAAAGAGAGAAGAGGGAAAGAAAGTGATGTCGAGTTTCTATGGAATATTCCAAATCCTTTCCATTGACCTAGATAGGTGATAGCAGAGAAATGCGTAATTAAAGTATAACAAGATGCTATTGTAGCATGTGGACATCTACACAAGGCACTAGTATCTATACAAATTATGCTAAAAAAATTACTAGAGATGAAGGAAACATGCGGTTAACACAAAACTAATACAAAATGGTAGTTGTTGAAAAAGTATCTAAAGTATTTAAACCCTTCTGGTTATGAAGCACCCTGTTCAAATCCAAGGTACTTTTGTTGCCAAAATTATTTGGAGAGCCTGGGAAGTTGTCAAGCCTTGGCTTCACTGGGTTGGCAATGGCTTTCGTGATGGGCTTTCTTTCAATCAGCAGAACATTTGCTGGTCCCCTCTTTTTGCTCAACAAGGGCTTCCTCTGGCCAAAATCCAGAGGATTAGTGCTCTTCATTTTCACAAACGCGACATTAAAATGCCCAAGGATTTTTTTTCCAGAGCCACCATGAGTCTCCACTCTTAGGATGATCCACGGGTTCAATTCCAGCTCACTCGTCCAAATCGTCAGACTTTTGACGTGCTTGTCTCTGCTATTCTGCCTCATCTCCTGCATAAACTTGGAATTCAGTAAGTTAAACCATGGTGGAAAGATTGGAAATGGTATCCTGACACGCCATTTACCAACTATAAACCCAAGCTTGGGTGCTCTTGGCTAGTGCCTCATTTTCCTCTGATTAATTCTCTCAATCATCGTTGGCATCTTTTCCTTCTCAGAAAACCTGGAGTTGGCATTTCCACATTATTTGGGATGCTATTACTGCACCCAGAATTGCTCATTTTTTTTGGTGTCTTCTTTATCAGGGTTTTACTTTGGGAGCTCGGTTCCAACACCTGGGTGTGCCTGATCCCAAATGCCCATTTTGTGGGCACTCTGAAACCATTGTGCATATTTTTTGGTTTTGTCGAAGGGCCCATAATTATTGGAAATGGATTCATAGCTTTTTTATGCCATTCTAGCCTAATCCCTTCTCTTGGCATATGGATCTCCTTGGTGATTCTCCCAGAATGCCTTCCCAGTATACCCAAATTTGGCATGCTTTCAGGATGGAGATTTTTTTTTCTCTACCAAAATATCGTAATGTTGTTATTTTTACTCACGTCTTTCTAGATATCAATGTTTCTCTTTATGCTAAGGCTTCTTTATGTAATAATATCATGCTTTAGATTCAAGTACAAGATGAGAAGGTGGCCCTTAAGGTCGCCCACTTGCAGGAGCTACTTTAGTATTGGGGTAATGCCTCATGTACTATGGCTTGGGTGACACCAGATTCCCTCTCAACTGACTACTTGCCACCCCGGTGATGGTGTCATAGCCAGAGTTCCTCGGCCAGGCACTCCAGAACATCGCGCTCTTAGCGTCGCCACTCTGCCTCTCCTCCTGCTAGGAGGACCTCAGTTACTAGATGGCCTCCTCTGCTTGTTTCTACTACTGCTTGGCCGACATCCAATATTCCTATGTGGCCTCCTTCCACTTATGAAAAACCCCCCACTTGGCTCTGGCTATCTCTCCCAGGCGGGAGGAAGGAGAAATGGAGAATGAAGTAAAAGACATAGCTGATGGGTGGTCGATTCTCGACCAGACCCCTAGGTCCAATGTTTGGGGTAATCCCAATGATAAAGATCCACCTCCCTCTTCTTCTACTGCTCTTGCAGCTTGAGGGCTTCCTTTATATGTTTTTTTTATGATTATTTGTTTGATTCCGGCATGATGCCATGTGACTCTTCGCGGGGTGATTTTCTATTCCCTGGTCCTTTTTGTGAATATTGTACTCTTTTTCTATATTAATAGAAAAGGCCTCTATTCATCAAAAAAAAGTATCTTGAACATCTTGAGAAGGAAATGGTTGATACAAGGGTTGAAATGATCATACTCAAATTATAGGGGAATGGAAAATAATGCATATACAAAAGCATAGGTGAAATGGCAAAGGATATGCAATTTTCAACTCTACACATATAATTAAATGTTGAGTTCACTAGTTTATTGTTGGAAATGGGTGGAGTAACTGAGAGGGGAGGGGTGAATCAGTTACCACAAAAACAAATCCAAGTCCCTTAGATGTCCTTATCAAACTTATCATTGTTACTCAGTTAACAAAGATATTTTGTTATTACTCGATTAATGAAGCAATATTAAGATATTAACTGTGATTATCCTTTAGTGATTTAAGTGTAGAAACATAAAGCATAAAGAAAATAACATGTACACAGATGACACAAAGATTTAACATGGAAACCCAATTTGGGAAAACCACCAATTGCAACTAGTTACTTTTTTCACTCTTCTGAAGTGAGCCCTGTTAGGATCCAACCCTGTTAAAGGTTACAAAACACACTGTTAGGTGTGACCCTGTTAGAGGATTTAATCACCCTATTATGAGTGGCCTTGTTAGAGGTCTTCAAATACTTCAATGTAGAAATGCCACCTTGTGAGAAGATTTATGAAAGATTGTTAATTCTACTCTGTAAAGAGATTTGGATCATTGCTAGAATTGTTAGAGAGTAACAATGGATTGACCTGTTTGAAGAAGCAATTGTCTTTGTTGATTCAGATCTCTTCTCTGGATTTAAAATGGATCCTCATTGATCAAATATTCTATTGCAGCTCGATCTAGATGTTCTTCCCTTAATCAGAATTCCATTTTATTTTGCCTTCACTCATCATATCAAAGAACTCATTTATTTACTTCTACTTCTTACTTCTCTCTATTTAATCCAAACTTGACCTTGTATATATATGATAAGCCTTGTCATGTCAGCCTAAAAAACCTTCTAAATAAATAATAAAACTTAAGTTTGTCGGCTGCATATAACTAATTAAACATAAAGTGTAAACTGTTGTTAGTCATCTAACACTAAATATATAACTCGGTTAACACTGTAATCCTCCAATGCACGACCGTTACTAAAATGCCTGAGTGAACTCAGATAGAACTGAAAAATCACTTTGGCTGATATTTGAGTCTTCTTCAATGCCCGAGAGAGCTTGGCATACACTGACTATTCTTGATTAGTTATAGAAATTTGTGTAACATCACTATATTTGTGTATACATCAATGACAATACACAATTGAATAATTGTCTTCAACAATCTCCCTCTTTGGCATTGATGGCAACCCAACATGTCATAATACAAAGAATTTTAGAGCAGTAGAAACAAGAATAAAATTTTATTAATGTCCTTATCTTCATTTTGATTCTCATCCAGAAAACTCCCTCTATCTTCATAATTACTGAAATACAGATTTATGCCTCTTACATCAATCTCTATTTCTAATAAAATTTCTCCCTCTATCATCAATAATCTTTTCCTTTAATAATTTATTTTCTATGACATCAATAATCTCTCCCTCTTTGAAATCCAAATGCCAAAGACTCTATCCAATGAAATTGTAGTGTACCTGATGTATTGATTCATATGTAATAAGCTTTGACAATCTACATCAACTTGTTAGATCTTTTATGTAGCTCAGTTGATGCAACACTAATTTCTCCATTAGTGAGCCTCAGTTGGGGGAATCACCCCTAGCTTTCCTCTAAGATACAAGAATGCATCGTTAGGTAAAGGTTTTGTGAATATATCTGCAATTTGTTCTTTAGTATTCACATATTCCAACCTTACTTCCTTGTCCTAAACCAATTCTCTCAAGAAATGATACTTTATTGCAATATGCTTAGTCTTAGTATGCATCACAGGGTTCTTTGAAATTTTAATAGAACTAGTGTTGTCACAGTAGATAATGATTGGTTCTTTGATTTCCTCCTTCATACCTGACAAAATTTGTTTGAACCATATGATATTTGAACAATTTACTGTTGCAACAACATACTCTGCCCATGCTGTAGACTGAGAAATGCAATTTTGTTTCTTTCTGGTCCAAGAGACTAACCTCTCTCTGATAAATAACTCTCCACCACCAGTGTTCTTTCTGTCATCAACACTTCCTTCCCAATCAGCATCAATAAAATTCTTCAAATCAAAGTTTCCTCCTTTCTTATACCACAATCTATAATCCTCAATTCCCTTAAGATATCTCAGAATCCTTTTTATAGTCATCAAATGATTCTCTCTAGGATTAGCTGAAAACCTTGCAACAATACCAACTGCTAATGCAATATCAGGCCTAGTGTGAAAAACATATTGAAGTTTACCAATCATAGATTTGTAGGTAGTCTGATTTACCTCCTTTGAGTCATCATCCTTAGACAACTTATGCCTAGCAGACATAGGTGTCCCAACTGGTCTGGAATCTTCCATTCTAAATTTCTTTAGTATCTCTTTGATGTATTTAGACTAAGTAATGTAGATACCATTCTTCATCTGATGAACTTGTAAACCAGCAAAGAATTTGATTTCTCCAAACATAGACATCTCAAATTCCTTACTCATAGCTTCAGATAATGCTTTGCATAAATCATCATGTCCAGTGAATAGTATATCATCAACAAATATCTCTACTAATAGTATCTTGTTCTGAGGTCCTTATTTGATGTACAAGCTACTATTGTCATTATTTATCTAAAATCCAATACTTACTAGGTAACCATGCAATCTTTCATACCAGGCTCTAGGAGCTTGCTTCAGTCCATACAAGGCTTTTTGAAATTTGTAAACCATATTCCTTTTGTTAGGGTCAAAAAAACCTTCAGGTTGCTCAATATAGACTTCCTCTTCCAGAATTCCATTCAAGAATGCAGATTTTACATCAATTTGGTATACCTTGAATCCTTTATGTGTTGCATATGCTAGAAGAGTTCTGACTCCTTCAAGTCTTGCAATAGGAGAAATTTTTTCTCCATAATCAATACCCTCTTCTTGAGTATATCCTTTACACACTAATATTTCCTTGTTTCTAGAAACTTCACCTTTTTCACTCATCTTGTTTCTGAAAACCCACTTAGTACCAATCACATTCTTGTCTTTTGGTCTAGGTACAAGAGTCTAGGTTTTGTTCTTTTCTATCTGCTCAATCTCTTCATTTATGTCTTCTATCCAAATTTCATCATTCAACACATCTTTAATGGATCTAGGTTCAATTTCACTAAGCAAAAATGTACCTTTAATTTTGTTCCTTGTCATTATACCTTCTGTCTGATCTCCAATTATTTGTTCAAGTGCATGATGCCTTCTGACATATTTGGCAAGTACATGTTCCTTCCTATTTGATTCTAGGCTTGCTCCACTTGGTTCACCATTCTCAAACATTCTATTATGTTCTTCCAACTCAGATGCGGGTTCCACTGTCTGAGACTCGGGTGCCTCTGTTTGTGACTCGGTTCCCTCTTTCTGTGACTCAGTTTCTTCTGTCTGAGAGTCAGTTTCTTCTGTTTGAGAATTAGTTTCAATAATTAGCATCTCGGTTTGCACAGGTTGCAACAAGGTTTGTGCTGATGAATTCAGTGGTTGACATGGGTGTTGTCCAATCACCATTGCCTGTGTCTTAGGTATAGTATCAAGTTCATAATACACAAAGTTTATGTAGTCTTCAAGCTCTTTACTGCTATGTTCTTTACTTCTCTTTGCAAACTCATCAATCTTTACATGTACATTTTCTATGACTTTATGAGTAGCAAGATTCAAACATTTATATGCTTTGCTTTTAGAGGAGTAGCCTAGGAATATACCTTCATCACCTTTTACATAAATTTTTCCATTTCTTGCTTCCTTAAAGATGTAACATTTACTTCCAAATACTTTGAAATAATGAACATTGGGTTTATAGCCATACCATAATTCAAAGGGTGTATGCGCAGTACCTTTCTTCAGTTGAAATTTGTTCAAGGTGTGAATTGCAGTGATGATAGCTTCCTTCCAGTATTTGGTAGCAACACTCTTTTCAATCATTAAGGTTCTTTCACAATCCATAATAGATATGTTTCTTCTTTCTTCTATCCCATTTTTTTGTGGTGTACCTGGGGTAGATACTTGTCTCTTGATTCCTCTTTCATTGTAGAATTCATTGAACTCATTAGAAATGAATTCACCTCCTCTATCAGATCTTAGGCATTTAAGCTTCTTTCCTATTTCCTTCTCAACTCTAGCAAGGTACCACTTAAACTTTTGAAAATCTTCTGATTTTTCTTTGAGAAACATAACAATCATAATTCTAGAATGGTCATCAACAAATAGAATAAAATACTTCTCTCTTGTGTAATTTGTTGTTCCAATTGGTCCACACAGATCAGTATGCACTAACTCCAAGACTTCTTCGGTATTGTAATTCTTTCTCTTGAAACTAGTTTTGCCCATCTTCCCAATTTGACATTGTTAACATATTGCCAATTCGGGTTTCTTCAAAATAGGAATACCTTTTACTCTTTTGTTCTTGCTTATGTTGAACAGGTTATCAAAATTCACATGACATAATTTTTTATGCCATAACCAGCTTTCTTCTACTTGTTCAATAAAACATGAACTTTCAGTGAGATCAAGATAGAATAGATTACCTTTTGTTTTCCTGCCAGTTCCAACTAGGTTTCCCTTACCATCTAGGAGCTTGGCCTTACCATTCATGAATTCTAACTTGAAACCAATGTTATTCAGTTGTGCCACACTTAGTAGATTATGTCTTAGTCCTTCAACCCAATAAGAATTATCATATTTGATTCCTTCAGTTAGAGCAATATTACAACCTTTACCTTTCACATAGAAAGGTTCATCGTTCCCAAAACTGACACTCCCACCATCATAGTGCTCAAGATGTTCAAATTTAGTTTTATCACCAGTCATGTGGTGAGAACAACCACTATCAATTATCCAAGTGCCATTTTTGCTAATATGAGAGAAAAGTGCATTCTTTTCATTTTCTTCATTGTCTGACTCATCCTTAATAGCAATATAAACCATTTCATCTCCATCTTCATCACTATCAGAATATTTAGCAATATAACAAGAATTCTTACCTTTGTCCTTGTAGCTTTTATAGCTTTTGAAATCTTTCTTGCCTTTGTACTTGTTGAATTTTCTCACACCTTTATCTTCTTTGTTTGGACACTTAGTAGTAATGTGACCAACCTCATCACATGAAAAGAAAATCAATGGTATTCTTCCTTTGTACTACCCTTTTCCTTTGGTAGCTCTCTTTGCAAGTAGTGCTTTAATGATTTCTAGATCAGAATCATCAAAATCATCATCAATATCACTATCAATCTGTTTTCCTTTTGAGTTTCTATCCATCTTACTGAGGTTTAATTTTTCTTTGAATGCAGACTCAAAATTGCTAGGATTAGGAGAATAATTGTCAAAAGTGTCCAACTCAAAAGTTGTTAGCCTTCCAACCAATGCATCTAGAGTTATATCATTACTGCACCTCATCTCTTAAATATTTGAAACTCTAATTGCAAAGATAGGAAGTGAAGTTCTCAATACCTTACTAACTATTTTTTTGTCTTCAATTGTTCCACCGGAAACACTGATGGCACTGACACTTTTCTTGATTCTTTCACTGTATTTTGTAATGTCTTCTCCTTCTTTCATTCATCTAATCAAACTGACCTTTGAGACTTTTTGCTTTGGCTCTCTTTACATTGTCATCTCCTCCATGGATATCATGCAGTTTCTTCCACATATCATAGGTAGTAGGGCAGTCCTTGACTTCATCAAATTTTGAATAGCTGAATGAAGAAGCTATATCAATCATCATTATGTTATGATTCTTCATGTCCACCATCTGATCCATAGACATAGGTCTCAGTGGTTCCACATATTTGTGGTCCAATAATTGCAAACCAGTATCTCCAATAGTAGATAGATGTAGCCTCATCAACTCTTTCTAGGCAACATAGTTGTCTTTGTTAAGCTTGGGGATCTCCCTTCTGTAAGACATCTCTAATCTTTAGCTTAGGCCTTGAAACCTTTCCTGAAAACACCAAATGCTCTGATACCAATTGTTGGAAATGGGTGGAGTAACTAAGAGGGGAGGGGTGAATCAGTTACCACAAAAACAAATCCAAGTCCCTTAGATCTCTTAATCAAACTTATCACTCTTACTCGGTTAACAAATATATTATTTTGTTACTCGATTAACGAAGCAATCTTAAGATATTAATTGTGATTATCCTTTAGTGATTTAAGTGTAGAAACATAAATCATAAAGAAAATAACATGTACACATATGACACCAATATTTAACGTGGAAACCCAATTTGGGAAAACCACCAATTGCAACTAGTTACTATTTTTCACTCTTCTGAAGTGAGCCCTGGTAGGAGTCAACCCTATTCAACGTTACAAAACACACTGTTAGGTGTGACCCTTTCAGAGGATTTAATCACCCTGTTAGGAGTGGCCTTGTTAGAGGTCTTCAAACACTTTAATGTAAAAATGCCACCTTGTGAGATGATTTATGAAAGACTGTTAAGTCTACTCTGTAAAGAGATTTTGATTATTGCTACAATTGTTAGAGAGCAAAAATGGATTGAACTGTTTGAAGAAGAAATTGTCTTTGATGATTCAGATCTCTACTCTGGCTTTAAACTGGATCCTCACTGATCGAATATTCTATTGCAACTCAGTCTGGATGTTCTGTCCTTAATTATAATTCCATCTTATTTCTCCTTCACTCTTCATATCAAAGAACTCACTCATTTACTTCTACTTCTTACTTCTCTCTATTCAATCCAAACTTGATCTTTTATATATATGATAAGCCTTGTCAAGTCGGCCTAAAACACCTTCTAAATAAATAATAAAACTTAAGTCTTTCGACTGCATATAACCAATTAAACATAAAGTGTAAACTGTTGTTAGTCGACTGACACTAAATATATAACTTGGTTAACACTGTAATCCTTCAATGCCCGATCGTTATTGAAATGCCCGAGTGAACTCGGTTAGAACTGAAAAATCACTTTGGCTGATATTTGAGTCTTCTTTAATGCCCGAGAGAGCTTGGCATACACAGACTGTGCTTGGTTAGGTATAGATATTTGTGTAACATCACTATATTTGTGTATACATCAATGACATTACACAATTGAATAATTGTCTTCAATATTTATATCATACAAATAATCACACCACACTAAAAAATTCAAGTTATTTGAATAAATACAATTAGCAAGCATACCACTTAAGTTAGATTAACTAGGAATTTAAGCCAATGGTTAGGGATACTTAGCTCTAGAATTGATGATGGATAAATATTGTTAATATCATGTTAAACCTATTTATTACTATCCAAATGTTAATGCCCTCAATTTAGTGATCATCTCATAATTTGTGTAGTCTTATAAAATATTGTTGTTTATATATAAGAGTGAAGAATACCAAAGAGAAGAGATTTCCACAATCCGTGATAATAACTATTAAGAGTTAGTGGATTTGATTGTGTTGTAAATTTGAAGTGAGGAATACTTCAAATTGAATATAGTTCATAAATTAGTGTGTGACTTGTGAGAATGATCTGATGAAGTGTAGCTTAGTAACCCTTCCCATGTTTGTATTCCCACTAGTTGAATATTTAGTGGTTCTTTCCAAACAGACCATGAAGAGATTGTCAACTCAATAACTGATTATGTTATTCTAGGTCAACTCTTTTAGTTGACTGAATTAATAGTGCTAAGGAATATTGAATGTAATATTCACCAACATGTAGATGGTCAACATATACATGCAATTCCTTTGTCCTCTAGATAATTGAATTTTTCTTTATACATATTATTTTTACTCTCAAATCCAACTTTATTGATTTATGACAAATTAAATATCCTTAAATAAAATGATACACTAACATGTTGACAAAGGTGTGCTAAGTTTGTTGATAACAAGTAGTAGGAAGGGTGAATAAATTCAAATTTTGAATTTAAGAGTTTGAAATTTGAGTTCATCAAATTGAACCAAGTTAGAAGGTATGGACTAAACATACAAAGTAAGTGCAAATGAGAATGGATAAATGACAAAATAAACAATATATGTATAGGAACAAATATAGATAATGATAGAGTACATACTAGTATATATTGACCTATGAACCAAACTCAATACATAAGTATGCCACTTATCAATATATTATTAATTTTGAAAATATTCTATCAAAATGAATACAAAATTAAAATGGAAAGTGGTGCAAATATACAAACTACACTGTAACAATACTTTTATGAATAAATGCCTATATTTCTTGTTAAAAAGAAAAAAAAAATAATAATAATATTACATATATTCACACACAAAAAAAGTGAGAAAAAAAAATTACACATCCAAATCCACAAAAGACTTGAGACAAAGTCTGAATTGATAAAATACAAAAGAAAACTACAAGTAGTGATAACTATACAATAGAGGGAGAGTCATGGTTATTTGGTTTGCTCTATACAATAGCAGGGTCCATACCATTAAGGGCCCGTTTGGCGCATGGAATTAACTTATCCAGAATAGGCCTATTCTAGAATAAGGGCCTATTCCGGAATTAATTAATGCTCAAAACGAAAGCTGGAATAAGCTATTCTGCGTTTGGATCCCATAATGTGGAATTGGAATAAAAGGTTATTTTTTATTTTTTTAATTAATTTGAACAATATGTATTTTTAACTTGTGTACACACATACACATACATATACACATACACACACACACACGTGTGTATATATACACTTATATGCACACATACACACATATATGTGTGTATATACACACAAATATGTATATATGTGTGTATATACACACACAGGTGTGTATATACACGTGTAATGTGTATATACATGTGTGTAATATGTATATACACACATGTGTGTATATACACATTACACATGTGTATATACACATGTGTGTATATACACACATGTATATACACATTTGTGTGTACGTGTATATACACACATGTGTGTGTATACACACACATGTGTGTATACACATTTGTGTGTATACACACATGTGTGTGTATATACACATTTGTGTGTATACACACATG
>MU226104.1:4944327-4955016 GCA_018584345.1 Thuja plicata
TTTTTTCCAACCACATGTTATAAATAGCCTTTATTTTATTTTATTTTGAATATTAAACATTCTTAAGATTTACTCTCCCATTCAAAAAGTAGAAATCATATAATATCAATTGAACTAGTAAAAGAACAAAGTTCAAACAAGAAACAATAAAAATAACTTAAATTTGAAACTTAAAAGATCGTTTGTTGTTGTCATGATCATCTAACATCCCCTTTATTCAATTGCAAAAATTAATATTTAATTTCTTCCAACCACTTGTTATTTTTTTATTTTGAATGTAAAACATTCTTTAAGATTTACTCTCCCATTAAAAAAAATAAGAAATAAATATAATATATACACATAGAATCTAAAAGATAGGATGAAGGACCACGTGGACAATAATAATTTAGATATAATAACATGGGACTATCTATTCATTCCATTCCATTGTTGTTATCCGTAACCTAATCACCCCTCCAAACCATTTTAAATTTGCATTGTATTCCCTAATCATCCTTGTCTTGTACATCACATGATCATTTTCCTTCGTCTTTGTGTTACATCATAAACATTTTTAATTTCTCTCCTTTTGATTTTAACATTATGATATTTTTATTTTATCCATTCACTTATTATAGACTAAGAAAGTTACCTTTTTGACTTGCCATCTTCCATCCCTGAAAAGAACATTTTTATCTTTACCATGTGTTTCCTACTATGGAAGAAGAAGTTGAATACATTAATTTATAGTGTGTGTCCTATTCTCGCCTACTTAAAGTCCTTCTTCTCATTTATGTATGGGTTTAGACTTACCAAGTCAAAATCCTTGTTCTCATTTATGTGTATATTCATTGTCTTTTTATGGTCAAAGTTAGGTTGGATTTGATGGTTTATTGCTCTTTGTTGAATAAATTTTATATATTAATTAGTGAAAGTATTTAAATATGTTATTAAATTTTATATATATATATAATAACTTTGTTGGTGAAATATTGTATATTTATTTATTTTTGTCATAATTGTTGATGTAGTGTTTAGTTGGTAAGATTATTTATATATATTTCTATTAAAGCATTCAATAATATCTTAAATATTTTTGTTAGTTTATTATTTAATTGTAATATTATTTTATTTATTTTGTGTATCAATTTAATATTTATAATATGAGTTATTCATGTAGTGGATAATAGTTAGATGAGTGTAAAAATTGTCATACGTTTTTCCCATAAAATACTAACATGTGTATGTTTGAGTAGGGGTAAGGACAAGTCTATAATGTCTATCTAGAGTGGGCATAGACACATATTAAAATAAAAGCCTCTTTCTATTTGAAACATTCTTTCTTTAAATGTATTTTCTTTTCAATTGTTCCTTAAGACATTTTTTGATGCAAGATGTTGCTTTACTTTCCAAAATACACATTTACTCTACAAACTTATAGATGTTTACAACCCAAATAAAAAAGACACACAATCACAAAAGAAAAATAGTTCCACTTTATTCGATTTCAAATTACAATCAAGGTATGACATCTACAACAAATTAATTACAAAATTACTCTACCACCGGTCACTTAGTTTTAGAAATGATTCTTTCCTTTAGCCTAATGTCGATGCTTTTCCACAACTCAAATTATCCTCCACATACTGACTTATTAAATACTTATTTGATAACTTTTTCATAATTGATTTAAAATGTCTTTACTCATTCACAACCCCTTGCATACATTCTTTTGGCAACTTTTATTCAATACAAAGCCCTCACTTCACCTTCTATGAGCCGTGACATATGTTGGGCTTTTCACCTTTCTTTTCTAACTGTGTATATATAAAGTATACCTTCATGCAATTAGTTTGAAATCTATCAATTCTATGGAAAGATAATCTAAATTTAATCAAAGAATTGACAAATAATCAAGAAGCATTCCATAGCTCTCTAACTAAGCATGTTAATGAAGCTCTCAGCCTTAATCTCCATTAGTGACAGTCCTAGAATGAGATGATGTTTGATAATGCCTAATCTAGCTCTCAAATTCTCAAATTGTAATGCAATTCATTCAATCTTGCTCTCAAATTGCTCTATTATGCTCACAAATGCTATGATCTTAAAGAATTTCTCTATAGTGTAGATACAATTGCTCATGAATGTCTTAGGATTAATAATGTTCTTAAAATGCATGGTATTTATAGGATTATTCATTACTAAATTGTTTTGGGAGAACATCTCAAGTTAGAAACTACCAAACACGCCTTCTGGACTTGCAAGCATACTCATCAAATTTGGGAAGCAATCATGACTTTTGTTTCAACCATATTTAGCGAATAATTAAACTAGAAATCAGTTCTTTGAGGTCTGCACTATTCTCGTGATATAATTTTAGAATCATATAGACAATATATCCTATCATATATTTTGTTTCCCTAATGTAAAGCCATCTTTTCTAGTGCTTTTCCTACAACATAAGTGATTATGCATGATTTATTTTCTAATATTACCTTGCAGGCTACTCTTGTTAAAGTTTTGAAGGAGAATCACAACAATCAGAAATTGCATTCATGGTTTTATGTAGTGCAGTCCCAACTGACAGCTATTCTTAAAGACCATATATTACATCATGGTTTTCAAATATATTATTCTTTTCACATTTTGAATGATTGGAGGATGTGGGGGGGGCATAATTTTAACCATTAGATTCAAATGGTTGAAGTTCAAGAATTTTTACATACATGCACAAATTATACCACATAAATATTGGAAGCTAATTTCGTAGTCATTACGTTGACACATAAGTGTTGTAAGAAAGTTACGGCTAGCTTGTTAAAATAATGGATAAAAACAAGAGTTAACGATTAGAAGTATTCAAGGACATAATCATTAGGGTTCATGCAAATAATTTAGGTATGACTTTATATTTATATGCAATATCTAGACATGTATCACTAAAAGCTTGTAGGTGAACATTGTAACCACCTTTTACCATAATATAACTCAAATATAGCTCCAATAATGCTAATGGAAAATAGGTGTGTAACAACCTCAAATGCAAAAGGTGTGTAATGTGGAGGTTTATATGTGATAGAGTCATGCACAATATATGTTTTCTTCTTAAGTTGATCAAACTACTTCACTATTGTATTGAATATTAAACATAAGAATGTTTAATACGCCTTCTGGACTTGCAAAAAATTAAACTAGAAACTAGCAAAAAATTAAACTAGAAATCAGTTTTTCTAGGTCTGCACTATTCTCCTGATATAATTTCAGAATCCTTTAGAGAATGTATTATATTTCGTATCTTTTATAGTGCTTTTCCTCCAACTGAAGTGATTATGCAAGATTTATTTTCTAATATTACCTTATAGGCTACTCTTGCTAAAGGTTTAAAGGAGAATCACATTCACGGTTTTCTTTTCTGTAGTGCAATCCCAACTGCCACCTATTCTTAAAGACCATAATAGGTCTTTTCTTATTGTAATTGGTTCCCGCACAAATTCTTTAGCTTTCAGCTGTCTTAGCTAATTTGCATTGTTTCTCTCAGACTATATGACTTGGTAGAACCTCCTTCCAAATTATTGATATCTCTTATATATATTATTTTTTTCTTTTTATCCTTAATACTTTAAAGCTCCCATTTGGGACAGGCTGTCGAGTCTGGCTTTATACCTGCCAAAGCCAGGTATAAAGCTTTTCCAACGAATCCATTTTGTTAATATCCTGCAAAACATATTTCGCTGAGGCATTCTGTCACACAGCTCACGGGCATTCCTTCAATCATTCCTAGCATTCTGTCAAACAGTTCACGGGCGTTCCATGCATACACATTTTGCACACATGTCAAGCAAGGCAGTTGCATGTCCTCCATCGTTTATCCTGCGATGAATGTCCAACCCTGTTTCAAAGCTCCCGTTGAATTTGGTTTAAGGTTTCAAAATCATTTTCAACAACGCATTTAAATTTTGAATACCCTGTTTCAATGCTCCCACTCTGGCACAGCAAGCATGATGCATCATATTTTAAGTATTATGTTTGTATAAAAGGCAACTAGTTGTTAAGAATAGATCATTTGGAAGTTAATGAATAAATATAAGGCACTTTAGATTGTGTTTTAGCAGGACTCCCCTTGGTTTTCCTGAAAACATGCATCCCTGTTTTAGTTAGTGAGATAAATGAAAGAGAAGCACAGTTCTGATTTATTTTGACATATTTAATGCTTAGTCTTTTATATGTAGAAAGCAATGAGTTTTAAATACATCCTTGCGAAAACAAGGTATCTGCCTTTCATTTTGGTTTTTGTTGTCTTAATTTATAGAACTTCAAGGAGGATTATAATACTACACAACATGCATGACAATAAATAGATTTCGCATGTTAATGCAGATTTATCATATGGAGAGTTGCAATGGAAGATGTGGAGTTGAAACTCAAGTTATTTCTTCAGATGACATAAATATTATCTTCACAGATAGAATTCAATATACAAACCAATAAACCATGAGTATGTTAACTTTTGGGGTAAGTCTTAGGCAAGTCTATGCTTGTTTTTGTTAGGGATTGTTAAGATTACAAATATTGTTCACACTGGAATGTACCTGACAATCTTTATTAGTTATTGCACGAAACCTCATAATTTTATTTGTATTTGGGAGAAGCATAATTCACCTTCTATTTCAAGCATGTTTGTTACATCGAAATTGAGGTTTTGTGCATTTCACCTTCTAAACGAACAAGCTTAATTCCATTGCATATAGGTATAGGTCTACTCTAGAGTAAGAACCAAAGATAGGAATGGTAAACTAATCGTTTGCAGAGAGTCTATTGTTAGTTTCTTTGACTCTAAAATCTATTCTACATCTAATAGGACAGCAATATGATCAAATATAAGAAACTAGGTCCTACTTTTCTCATATATTTCCTATATGCAAGCATCAAACAGTGATAAATACAATTAGTTAGACTTATTTATTTTAGATGTATCAAGCAGTACATGATTTGGGTATGCAGAATACGTTTCCATTTATTTATTTAGGGATTTAGAATTACATGGCTGTTAGAAAAATAAGTTATTTGAAAGTTAATGAATAAGTATAAAGAAGTTTATATAGTCTTTTAAGAGGACTCTTCTACTTGATTTTCCTAAAAACATGCATCCCTGTTATCTAAATTGAGTTTCAGCTCACAATATTCACAATTTCATTTAACAAAAAAAGAGTTTTCTGGGGGGAAGGGGAATATCCATACCCTTAACAAAGCTCCTATTTTGAAGGTATAGCTTTACTTTACACGAGATTTATTTGTATCATCACATTTCTGTTTTGATGGGCGTCAACATAAATTCATTTTCACACTTCGATTTCTGAGGCTGTAAATCAGACTAACCTGATATCAATTCTTAACACATCTGAAGGCATTTTCAACAAGTTCACTTCCGCTACTGTTTTTCCTTTTTATCTAACTGAAAGAACATTCTGAAATGTTTGGAAGAAGTAAAAGTTTACTCTGTGGCAACATTTGAATGAGTTTGAGACGGTGCGAAAACTTGTTCCAGCAGTTGTTAAAAACAAACGGCCTTAAGGAGAGGTTATGCTGTTAGTCCCACATTATCCGCGCGATAAAATAACTAGCATTGAATATGGTGAATCCTAATGATACCGTCATAGAGAGGGCGGTGATGAGAATAACCTCAATAGAAGGATCAAAGTTCTCTTCGACTGTTATATTTCCGTAGGCCGGTGTTGATGATCTGAGCTTAATCTTATGAATCAATATTTTTTCACTATTTCGTTTTGCATTAATATCAATGATTCTTTTTGAGTGATTTAAATTGCATTAATATCGACAAGACAAACATTGCCTTGTGAGGAGTTTGTTGACTATAAAGATGGGGCTAAGTATGTAAGACCAAAGGGAGAAGCTAAGCTTTGACACAAAAAGACATGACCTCACACATCGATGATGTGTGAATGGATAATTTCTCTTCAAAGTCACGGTTTTTGGTGTCAATTTGGGAACTAATGACATAAAAGTCACGGCTCAACGATGACGTGTGAACGGATAATTTCTCTTGAAAGTCGTGGTTCCTGGCGTCAATTTGAGAATTTGGCATTTGGGGTTTTTTCTAGCAACTTTGGTTATCGCTCTGGTTATCGGAGATTTGTTTTATATTTGTAGAGGTGGGATATTTGCAGGATCTGGGAGCTTTAAGATTTGGCCAGTTTATTCAAGCGAGCGAAGGTGATTTGCACAAGATTTCAACTCGCAACATTGGAGGTAGGTTGAATATCTTACGTTGTTTCTGCCCTGGATATGAATATTGGTGCTTATGTTTGGTATCGCTGCGCAAATAAGCAAGGTTTTCGTAGCAAAGTGGAGTACAATTTCCACAACCGTTTGCAGAAGAACGCGATTTGCAAAAGATTTCGACTCCCAACATCCTAGGTAGGCTGAATATCTTGCATTGTTTTTTGCCCTGGATATGAATGTTGGCACTTATGTTTGGTATTGTTGCACAAATAAGAAGGGTTTTCATAGCAAAGTAGAGTAAGATTTCCACAACCGTTTTCAGAAGAAGACGATTTGCAGAAGATTTCGACTCCCAACATCCCAGGTAGGCTGAATATCTTGCGTTGTTTTCTGCCCTGGATATGAATGTTGGCGCTTATGTTTGGTATCGCTGCACGAATAAGCAAGGTTTTCATAGCAAAGCGGAGTAAGATTTCCACAGCCCTTTGTAGTAGAAGGTGACTCCCAACAACCCAGGTATTTCGACTTTTTGGTTGTGTTTTTTGCCCTGTAATCGTGTTTTCGATGCTTATTTGGTAGTTGTGTATGACTAAGTAGTGCTTTGGTCGTGAAGTGGAATAAGATTTCTTTGGACTGTTTGCAAAAGATTTTTACTCGCAACATCGTGGGTATGTTGAAAATATTATTCCGTTTTCTGCCTTGGAACCGTTCTGTAGTATGTATATTGGCACTTATGTTTGGTGTTGGTGTGCGTAAAAATAGGGTTTCGGCCACGAAGTGCAAAAAGTAGCAAACTATCAAAACCCCTGAGTCGGTAGAAAAGAGGTAATGCAAAGACCCTAAGCAGTGACATGTAGAGTATCATTTGCAGGACAATTTTTAGTTGCTTAAATGCTATTTTCTTTTGCGCAAAAAAATAATTGATTATATTTTAATGGTTGTGTGGTGTGAATAACAAGTTTTTTGGTGAGAGTCATAATAGTAGGCTATTGTGGAGGAGCTAAGAGCAGAAAGAGATGAGTTGCTAAAAAGGGGTATTTAGCATTAACCAAAATCTGTCTGATTTCCATTTTGTGGGATTGTGAGCTATGTTGTAGAGTTATTTTCTATTTCGGCTTTAAAAACCCTAAATTAGTTTCTAAAAATCTTAGTTCATACTTCTGTCTACTGTCATTGCTATTGTATTTTGGTTTTCTTTCTTGTATGATTCTTTGAAAATTCTATTAGTTAATAATTGTCCAGACGTCCTTGGTCATATATGCATAATTGAAAATGTGGGAAACAATGTTGCAGAAACTGGAAAAAAAAATCTTACTTGCAATCCAATTATAGTTCCCTGTCAGCCATATATTCCAATTATAGTTTTGATTAGGTGTAGCAATCCTAAGTTAATCTCGAGTTAGGTCTTCCTTCTATCATTGGTGGCAATTCACTGTAGATGTACAACTCGTATGTTAATATGTGCGTTCAGAACTATAGGTGCCAGTTTAGAATGCATTGTTGGTTTGAATCTCTGATGGGCTATTCTGAATTGCTTTTCAAAGCAATTTGTAATACTTTGCTTGCTTTTTTATACTCTGTTTGTGCAGTTAGTAGTTATATCTTGGAAGTTCTATATTTTGGTGTTGATATGTTCCGTAAATTGTGTTGTAACCTTCCTAAGGGCATGCGGAAACATTAATGTGGATGTTGTAGCATCATAAATATTAAGTGCTTCTTTTATTGTCATGATTGTGTAGTACTAATTGTTTGAGTTTCTACATAGCTTGATTCTACTGAAGCATGGACCCGTACAAGCCGAGAAATTACCGAATCAGAATCCCTATTCGGGAAGGTGAAGAACCTAGAGATGACTATATAGCAGAAGTGGAAGCCATGGAGTGGTTTCAAAACACACAGTGCAAGTCTGTTCAATACATGATCTTTCACTTCGTTGGGGGAGGCCTTATACAAGAAGAGCGACGATGCATATATCCATCGCAGGCAGTATCTATATTTCTATCACAATACATGGACTTGGTGTAGTCTAGCAGTGATTTAAGACAAATTGCAGAGACATATGTTCACAAATCCTTCCTTCCAAGGAATACGTTGGAGGAAGCCCTCAAATCATATGACTTGTATAGTGGTGAGGCATATGTGACAGAAATTATACCTCAGTTAAAGGTGAAGAAAGATGAAGACATGGGAGACATGTTGGGAAAGGTTATGGTGAATATTCAGATGCTATGTGGTGGTCATGATAGAATAAACACTGTGAAATAGTTATCTGGGAAGAGAGTGCCACGACGCATGCGTGATGACTTAGAGAAGATGTCAGATGAAATTTTAGCATTGTTATGACGTTTGACCAATCACCACCACTCAACTGCAGAATGCACATTTAACCAACTGAGGAAGGATAGTCTAAAGAGGGTAGGAATTATGATGGGCAGTGATAATTTAGGATTGACTGCACACGAGAGTTATTTGTTTCGATGGGTGTCAACATAAATTCATTTTCACACTTCAATCTCTGAGGCTGTAAAATAGACTAACCTGAAATCAACTCTTAACACATCTGAAGGCATTTTCAACAAGTCCACTTCAGCTATTGTTTTTCCTTTTTATTTAGCTGAAATAAAATTTTGAAATGTTGGAAGAAGAAAATGTTTACTCTGTGGTAACATTTGAACGAGTTTGAAACGGTGCGAAAACTTGTTCTAGCAGTTGATTTCCACAACAACAACTATTTTTACTTATGATAGAGCGCTATTTAAATGCTACAAAGCGTTAATCATATTATTAAATGTGCTCCAAAGTGTGATTTCAAGCACTAAGAGAAGTAAGACAAAAGATACAAGAATCTTGACATGCGTCACTTCTCTGTGTAAAGGCGTCAGACTTCATATTGCACGCGCTATCTGGCTCCGTAAATGCATTAAAAGATCTCTGCTATCCGCCATAATTTACCGAACATGCGTCATTTAGCCTCGTAAAGGCGTCAAACTTCACTCTTATGCATCATTTGGCTTCGTAAATGCGTCGTTGCACCTGCAAATTTAAAAATATGTAATATAAAGCCACTCAAAAAACCAAAAACTCATTAAAACATTAGTATGAGGCAAGAGTGAGTGCCATTTTGTATACAAGAAGTATCTTCATGAAATTAGCTTGCAAATGTAATCAATTCAACCATGAATTTAGCAATTTAAAACTAAATGAATTGACAACAAAGACAATGAGCATCTCATGGCTCTTTATCTAGGAAGCTAAAGAAATGCTTTCAGTTTGAGCATGCAAGAGTGACAGTCCTAGAACGAGATATTATGATGAGAATGATGCAAATTTACCCTATTCTAGCTCAAACATTATACAAAACTCCATTATAACTATCTATGATGCAAATCCTAGAATTGAGAATGCTATGCTTAATTGAAAATGACTATAGTAATGATACTCTAATACAATTCCTATTTTTTGCTCTAAGATGCTTTCTTATTTAAAGGATTTCCCAAGGGTGGGGGGTAGAGTTAGGTTGACTCATGATTATAGGTGAGTTAGGTTGATGGTTTCAAAGGTTGAGACCAAGTAAAGTTTGGTTTCAAATGTTGAGACAAGAAAACCAAATGAAGGGCCAAGATGCTCCTCAAGGTGACTGGTGTAGAATCCTTGATCCATGTGAGCTCATTCTTCCATTCTCATTGGTCTATTTGATTTTGTCCCATGTGGTAGATGAGAATAATAAGAATTATTAATTGATTTATTTTAGCCACGTGCACCCTTGAATGGGTTGGATTTAATTTGATTGAAACTATACAATTAACTGATTAAAACTAATTGCATAACTATTTGATCTTTTTTATTTAATTAATCCAATAACTTTGATTTTTAATTAATTCATAATTTCTTCTTGACTGCTCACTTTGCTCTTTGCTTGACCAATTTTAGGTGTCTACACCTATTAGTGTTTAATATTGTTAGATTGTGTATGCAATGAAACAAATTTAGCATAAATTTTCCAGTTTTGTTTTAGTGGACCGACCAAACAATTTCCCCCATCATTCCCACCATCAACATGAATCGCATTATAATCAAGATTTACGATACTATGCTTGAATACTATACAAGTATATGTATTGTGCTAATTAACTCTTTGAAAATTGTAGAGGGGTTATTCATTATAACCTTTGGAAAATTCTCTAGAGGAATGCAATAGATTGATAGAATTAAGGCTAACCAATGGTTTGAGCTAAGCTTTATAAATTTCCTAGGCACTTACCATTTTGAATGATACAAAATAAGATGTAGTGAACATTTGGCTCGAGCTAGATTTGGATTATTTATTTATTTTTTTCAAATGGGTGCCAGCAAGAAGTTGAGTCCACTTTTTGGGCAAAAAGTGGAAGTGTTTTTCCTGTTTTTCAAATGTGCAGTCAATTGATGTCAAAATTTGAGGCACTTAGAGATTGAATCTCAGAAAAATTC
>MU226104.1:4970496-5006635 GCA_018584345.1 Thuja plicata
ATGGAGCCAACAACAAGAGTCAAAAAAGTGAGGTGGAACAGGAAAATGTTGCCCTAGCGGGTAAGGGGAAAGCAAAGAAGGGGTCGAGCAAAGGATCAAATTCACAAAGTAAGAAGAAGAAGGACCTTTCTAAGGTCAAGTTCTTTGGTTGTCACGAGTTTGGCCACTATGTCAATGATTGCCCGCAAAGGAAGGGTAAGAAGTAGGTGGCAGCTTCAGCAAGTGCAGATGAGCTCTCGAGTAGCTTGGAGGATGAGTTCGCACTCATAACTTGCATGATTAGCTCAACCTCATAGAGTGTTTGGTACATAGATAGTGGGGCGTCATTTCATATGACAGGAGTTAGAGAGTACTTCTCCTGTTATAAGGAGGAGAACACCAGTATCCAGATTTCTTTGGGAAACTTGTCCAAACTCAACTCAGTTGGAAAAGGGACTGTTTAGTTTCAGAGGGAGAATGGAAAGGTAATTCCTCTTCATGATGTGTTGCATGTGCCAGGCTTAGGTATGAATTTGGTGTCTGTATTTGTCCTTCAGGATAAAGGGTATAATGTTCTCTTTAGAGGGATGTATGTTTTGATTAAGCATAAAGATTAGAAATCACCCGTATCTATTGGAGTTAGGAGTGGTCGCCTTTATAGATTGCATTTTGATACTCCTAAGGCACTCATGAGCAGCAGTAACCCTAGAGATCTTGGAGAGCTATGGCATAGGAGGATGGGCCATATTCATCATGGAGCACTTAGATTGCTTCGTGAGACGGTGACAGGTGTTCCAGAGGTGAGCACAGAGCATGATGATGTGTGTAAGGGATGTGCGTTGGGGAAGTTTGTGAAAGCATCTTTTCCAAGAAGTGACACCAGATCTACGAGTGTTCTCGATCTAGTACATTCAGATGTAGGTGGACCAATGTTGATGAAATCTCTCAGAGGATATGAGTACTATGTTACTTTTATTGATGATTTCTCCAGGAAGACCTGGATATACTTCTTGAAGACCAAGGATGAGGTTTTCAGTCACTTCCAAGAGTTCAAGACTCTTGTGGATAACTCAACAGGAAGGAAGATAAAGGTCCTTCGGTCAGACAATGGAGGCAAGTACAAAGGAAATGAATTCCAGGAGTTCTGTACCAGGGAAGGAATCAAGAGAGAGTGGACTATTCCTTACAATCCACAGCAGAATGGAGTTGCTGAGAGGAAGAACTGGTCCATATCAGAGGTAGCAAGGGATATGCTACATGACCAGGATATGCCCCACTACTTATGGGTAGAGGCATGTAGTATAATAGTGTACATATAGAATAGGGTTCCACATAAAGTACTAGGAAAGATGACACCAGAGGAAGCTTTCACAGGTAAGAAGCCAAATGTCAGTCACTTCAGGATATTTGGAAGTTTGGCATATTGTCATATTCTAGGTGACACCCATACCAAGTTAGATCAGATTGCAGAGAAGGGGTACTTTTTTGGGTACAGTGAAACCTCAAAGGCATATCGAATATTCATTCCAGGGACCATACAGATCATTGTTCGACGTGATGCCAAATTCATGGAGGAAAAGGCATTTAGAAGGTCCAGAGATTTTCCAGCAGAATATCAAAGTAAGCAACCAATAGAAGCTCCAAAGGTAGCTCAACTGAGTCAAGGGTAGCAAAGCTCAAGTATAGTTACTAGTACAAGTGTAGACTCAGGTAGTGAGAGTTCGCAGAGTATGGAGCAATTGGTGCAACAGGAAATGCATCAAGAAGATATGGAGGTTGATATTTCATCCTCTACAATTGGCAGTTGGAACCGTAAGGTTCAACAGAGGGATACTCAGGAGTTTGTGGGAACTCCTAGGAGGAGTACAAGATCAAGGAAACAACCAGCCAAGTTTAATGACTATGTGGCTTTAGTTAGTCAGTTGGTAGATAGTGAGCCTTCTAGTTATTAGGAAGCTGCACAGCATCAGGTTTGGCAAGATGCGATGGTTGAGGAATATACCTCAATAATGCAGAATGATGTGTGGGAGGTAGTGCCTAGACCAACAGATAGAGCAGTGGTTGGATCACGCTAGATCTACAAGATCAAGCACGGTGCATATGGTAGCATCAAGAAATACAAGGCAAGGTTCGTGGCAAAGGGTTCTCTCAGAAAGAGAGAATAGACTATAAGGAGACATTTTCTCCAATGGCCAGGTATACTTCTATACGAGCTGTGATCTCATTTGTAGCACAGATGGGATGGCAAATCCATCAAATGGGTGTCAAGACAACATTTCTTAATGGCGAGTTAAAGGAGGAGGTATACACAGAATAACTACAAGGCTTTGTAGCACATAGCAAAGAGACCCACATGTGCAGATTGAAGAGAGATTTGTATAGGATTAGATATGTTTGAAGTGAAGGTATAAAGTTGATAGGCTATACTGATGCAGATTGGGCAGACAGTACAACGGACAAGAGAAGCACTTCAGGGTGTTGTTTCAGTTTGGGATCGGGAGTTATCTCTTGGTTCAGCAGGAAGCAGAAGTCTGTGGCTTTGAGTTCTGCAGAGTCAGAATACATTGCAGCTAGCATGGAAACATGTGAAGCTATATGGCTTCGAAAGTTGTTAGTGGCCTTGTTTGGTCAGAAAGTTGAGACTACAATGATACATTGTGATAATCAGAGTTGCAACAAGTTGACTGAGAATCTGATGTTTCATGATAGGTCAAAACATATTGACATTAGGTATCACTTCATCAGAGATTGTGTACAATGGGGGATTGTTCAGCTATAGTACATACCTACAGAGGAGCAGGTAGCAGACATTCTAACAAAGGCATTGGGGAAGGCAAAATTTATCTTCTTCAGAGATAAGTTGGGTGTCCTGCAGAACAACTTCCTCGCTAAGAGCGAGTGTTAGTTTGTTAGCTTGGACAGCTGTCCCACCACTTGCTAACAATAATTAATTAATTATTAATTATTTGTTTGTTTGATTCCCCTAGGTGACAACTTGCAACAACTTGCAATTAATTTTTTGTTTGGTTGTTGGGTTGTAATTTATCTCAGCCGTTGAATGAGAATTGATCTCGGTCGTTGGTTTACCAAAAAGGGTAGTATAAAAGGGGGTCTAGGGGCATTTGGAGAGACATCAATCACATCACACCAACACAAGTTGGAGAGCATTTGCAGTGTTAGAAAATGAGTTTGCAGTTATAGAAAATAGTCTTGCAGTATTAGCAAGGGCGCAGTGATAGCGTTGGGGATAGCAATGGAGGAATATCAGTATGAGGAGTTAGGAGATTGTCTGAGTTCTGCCAGTGAGAGGCAAGGAATTTTGTATCTCTTAATTTGCTGAAGATTAATATATATTTCTCATCTGCAGTACTGGTTTTCTCTTTGAGGTTTTTCCAGGGACGATTTGTCCAAAAATATTGTGTTCTTTGTGTTGCATATTTCTTTCCGTATTTTAGTGAAGTTGCAGTTGTGTTATTTTTTGATATTCAACTATAAATTTATTTTCAGCAGTTAAATAATCTTTATGAGATAGGAGATTAATAATCAATGACTACAATAGATTTTTCATAGAGGCGGGCTACGATTTTTAAGAGAAGAGTCCTTGATTTAAATGAGAGTTAAGGTTTCACAAACTTGGTTAAAAGAGCATATTGCAATTTTGTGGAAAGAGATGTAGGCTAAATGAAGAATTAGCAGAGAACATGACTAGTAGAATAGAGTGGTAAATAAGATGAAGCTTACATTTCTATTCGGTTGTTATTAATTTGAGCTTCCCTAGAAAATATAGAACCAATGGAAAAGAAAGATTGAATGAAAAAAACTACATCAAAGAGATTTATAAATTTTTTTCAAGTCGAACCATAATGAGTTCAATCATGACAAGGTAGTCCAATGATATTTTAAGCTCTATATGTCGATAATACTATCATTATAAGCAATAATCTAAAAATGTAAATCTTACTAATCTAACCTTGCTCTGATACTACTGAACAAAACTGCATCCCTTGCCCTACAACTTTAAACCCACAAAAAAAACTAAATAGATGCATTCCACCATTCACAGATTTTATTTAAATCTAATAAGAAAACAATTACATTTATAAATCTCTACCATCAAAATGATCTTGGCTTTTATAATCCACATTCATTTCACTAACAAAAAAAATTCAGAGTTCCTAGTGTACTTTCTTCTCCCCCTTCTATCAGTTGGGCCTTTGAGAAAATATTTAAATTTATGTGGGCATATATTTTCTTCTCCATATAATCTCATATGGTCAAATATAAGAAACTAGATCCTACTTTTCTTATATATTTCTTAAATAGGCAAGCATCAAACAGTGATAAATACAATTACTTGCCTTATTTATTTTAAATGTATCAAGCAGTACATGATTTGGGTATGCAGAATTCATTGCCATTTATTTAGGGATTTAGAATTGCACGTTTTTTAAAAGGAATATCCATACCTTGTTAACAAAGCTCCCATTCTGGCACATTCAAAATAGCTGAAAAGCTTGTTGCGCTTGACTGCACATGAGAGTTATTTGTTTCGATGGGCGTCAACATAAATTCATTTTCACACTTCAATTTCTGAGTCTGTAAAATAGACTAACCTGAAATCAATTCTTAACACATCTGAAGGCATTTTCAACAATTCCACTTCTACCACTGTTTTTCCTTTTATTTAGCTAAAATAAAAATTCTGAAATGTTGGAAGAAGAAAAAGTTTACTGAGTGGAAACATTTGAATGAGTTTGAAACAGGCAAAAACTTGTTCCAGCAGTTGATTTCCACAACAACTATTCTTTTTACTTTAAAGATATTAAACGCTTTCTAAAACAGCTACTACTTTTTAATTAAAACCAAATGGCCTTAAGGTTAGCCGCTAAGGAGAGGTTGTGCCATTAGTCCCACATTATCCGTGCGCTTTTAAAAATAGCATACAAATTGCGAACCTGAACCCTTCTAAACAAGAGAGAGCGGTGAGGAGAATAATCACAAATGAAAGATTAAAATTCGCTCCAATTAACAGACTTCTAACGGCTGATGTTGTTGATCTGAGCATTTTAAATTAACTTTTATCTTTACTTATATCTTTTCCAAAGTCTGATACATTTTAATTTTAAATATTTGGTTGTTAATCTTTAATTTCTTATTTTTCCAAAGTTTGTTAATTTTTATCTTTTATCTTTTCCAAAGTCTGATACAATTTAAATTTTATTTTTTTATTTAATTTAATTTTAAATTATGCTTACTTTTTCTTGTTTTGATCTTGCTTGATGTGGTCTTGTGACCATGTTTACTAACTTGTTTTCGCATTAAGTTGTGTTTGTTGAGGTTTTATGGGCACCAAAAGTCATAGTATTTGATAACGTGAAGATGTGCACTTCGTGTCATTTCATGTTGTGATTCCCATATTAACTAACATTTGATATAGTGTAGGGTACGAAGGTGCATTAGTAGGTGTTTTGACACAAACAATATCTATACATTATTCTTTAGTTAGATTTCTAGACGAGGTTAGCTTAGTAGTTGTAAGAGGTTATCCTTGGTAGTTTAGAGGTGTTCCTAGATTAAGGCTAGAAGAGCATACAATCTTGGGAGAATGAATTAATGGGCACAAGCTTATACATGGTGGTGGTTGAATTGGTATAAGAAAACCCTTATAATTTTGTATAAAAATAACCATAATAATAACTTAATTTTAATATTTTTTTGCTAGCCCTTAATGGATAAACTCATAGATCTAGGTGAAACTTGTCTCCCAAGAAATGTAAGCTTTCATACTAGGTCCTGTCTCGCAAATAATTGAGGGTTCAATGGATCTATTACAACTAAAGGCAGTTGAATTCCTTTGGTAGAGTTGCAATCCTAACCACGTTCAAATTATTATCCTATAGTAGCCACATAGTGCATTTATTTCTAAATAAATTATTTGCGACAACAATTAGATGTCTAGAATGTGGAGTAAATAGAAATAATTAATTGCTTCTAATGGTACCTATGGGAATGTTGGTGTTCATGAAAATATTATTGAACATAAGTTTTTTATTTTAAAAAAGATAAAACACACTCTCACTCCATCACTAGTGTAGTGTCCCTCTCATTTTTAGCCTTGAGGTGTTGGGCCTTGACATTCTTTTCTAACTATATGTCAAGGAATGGATAGGCCATGTGTTTGTGCTTATTGATTGTGTGCTTCATTTCTTTGAGATGAGTATTATTTATGCAATGATTAAATGTGATCATGTGAATATTTTGGCTTGAGTAGTTGTACATTTGCATTCAATGATTTATGTATGACTCTGAGTAATTTGTGTTTTCCTCTTCATGAAAGTGATTATGAAATTCTTCATCTTTTGACCTTGATATTGAGTTGTACAGAAAATTGTGTTTAGATCATGCTTGATTCTATTTGTTTATAGATGGTCAAGTGTGATTTATTCCACCAGTTATGCTTACTCTTTCTTGTTTTGATCTTTCTTGATGTGGTCGTATGATCGTGTTTCCTAGTGCTTTGGCATTAAGTTGTGTTTGTTGAGGTTTCATGGGCATCAAAAGCCATATTATTAAATACCCTAAAGATGTGCACCTTGTTTCATTTTGTGTTGTGACTCCCATATTAGCTTATATTTTATACATGTAAGCTATGGAGGTGCATTAGTAGGTGTTTTGACACATTAATTGTATGCATTATACAATATTTATACATTATTCTTTATTTGAATTTCTAGATGAGGTTAGATTAGTAGTTGTAAAAGGTTATCCTCAGTTTTTTAGATGTGTTCCTAGACTAAGGCTAGAAGAGCATACAGGCTTGGGAGAATGAATTAATGGGAATAATCTTATACTCGGGGATGGTTGAATTGGTGTAAGAAAACCCTTATAAATTTTTTTAAAGCCATAATAATAACACCTTAAATTTAATTTTTTTTTGCTAGCCCTTTATGTATATACTCATAGCTCCAAGTCAAACTCGCCTCCCAAGAAATGTATTCTTTCATCCTAGGTCTTCCCTGGCACATAATGTAGGGTTCAACGACTCTATTGCAACTAGAGCCAATCAAATTTATTTAGGGGAGTTGCAATCCTAGCCGTGTTTAAATTATTCTTTCAAGTCAATTTCTTCTAATATATGGAAGCAATCTTTCCCTTCATGAAAATAGTGGAAATCTAAGGACCACGGTCAGCAATAGCAATGCACAAGCTCACCCCCAAAATGTATAGTAAAATGTGTTGGTTCCTGGAATAGGGTTTACTCACAAATGACACCAAGTGACCCACTTATTTACCTAAAGAGATGCCAACTCTCATGATCATCAAACAAATGGACTTGGACCAACTAACAAGGATCAAATAAACCCTTCTACACTTTGGGCTCTACAAAACTCGGGTGGGTATTTCCTTACTTCCTTTACAAACATTAAACCATACGTGCAAAATACAATAAAACAAAGAAGATAACCTCATACGAAGGCTCAACAAAAAGGGAGAATGTTATGAAATGGATAATCCCCAGTGATCCTCAACCAATTTTGAGTATGAGATGAAAAACACCAACATACAACATAAAAGACAAGAATCATGTATGATTTTTAAGAGTTGGGACCAAACTGAAAAACAAAAGATGCATAAAACTTGACCAGTGCCAAGAGAAGGGCTACAGAGTCATATAACCAACATTTCATCCTGCAATATCAAACATGTTTTGCAAATCTTTGAAAAACATTATCACATTGTTATAACAAGACCACTAAAGCTTTACCATATGACCATTCTTAGTAATCCATATGTAAACATAATACCCCTGTTACATTTTTTGAAACATTTAATCTGCTCCTTGAACAAAAAGCAACAACAAAAATGACTCAAATGCAACAAATGTGCATGAAAAAACCCAGATAATCTTTGATTATTAAAATTCCAAAAGTATTACATTTCAGCCATGGAGACAGTCTCAGAATAAAATATACTCATGAAGCTCATTACAAAAAACAAATATATCTTAGACTAAAAGAATAACAACTATATTTCATCCCAGATTTGTATTTTTTACACGGCTTCTACCTGCCTTGCAGAGCTTTCAGAAATTCGAACCTAGAAATGGAACCTACAATTTTCTCTCCTCTTTCTTTTGACTGTGAATTCCCTTTTTATAGAAACAAGGGAGAAAACAAGCTCCAGGCCAAAAGAGACACATGTCGTAAACCTGCAGGACCACTTATGATTCCTCTTACAATAAAATCTTCAACTATTTCCTGAAAATGCTTCATGTTTTGGCGTATGTGATGAGTCAAAAAAAAACTTTAACTTGTTGGCATTGTGATGAAGATGATCATATCCTAGTTCATGTGATGAATGTTGTAGTGTTGTCATTGCTGGAAACAAGTCTTATAGGATGATTGAATCCATTATACCAATGATGAAGGTGACTACACAAGGATTTTTCTTAGTATCTAGTCATGGTAAATTCAATGTGCGATGATAATTTTGATGATTCAGATGGTGCAATCAGACAAGAAGTATCTACAAAACTATTTTTCCTACATCTATGATCACGTAAGATGATTCAATGTACAGACAGATATTTGAGGCAAACACTAGTAATATTTAGCAAGAACAGTGAACAATCTAATCAATCTAGTCAAGCTAAATAAATCAATTCAATGAGGAAGTCAAAGTCAAAAACCGATCAGTTTAAGTGTTGAATTTTTTAGGGCCGAAATTGAACATTACATTTTCCTATGTTGGTGTGATCGCTTATGAATTTTGATTCGGATTTAGAGGCCAGCTTAGGTAACACATTTTAGGGTTATTCTGTTAGAGTAATAAGTTATTTCACTTATTAATTAAATAATTTTGATTTAATTATTAAGTCACTTACTATCTCTAGTTTACTTAAGCTAAACTTTAGGCATATAATAATTAATTCTCTTATTAATTATTATCATATAACCTAGATATTTATCTTTTAGGGTTTTGATCTCCTTTTATAAGGATTGATCTCTTTGTATTATAATTATTCCCTCTATGAATGAATATTTCATCTTTCAGAGCATTCTTTGTTGTGTCTCCATTCTTTGCTTTTGTGACAGGTTTTTGCTACAGTGGATCTTGGTGTATGAATTCTAACATGGTATTAGAACATTTTTGTTGCAGCCCATTCTTGATTTTTTGAAGAATTTTTGGAGCTTTGAGGGTTTCAAGTTTACAGAGATTTCTTGTGTGGATCTGGGGGGAGCTATTTTTCAGAGCACTTTGGGAATAAATCAACCTCACAGTTGAATTCTGAGGCAAAATCTTTTTTCCTGTACGACCCTTTTCTGGGCACACATACCGAGGCAAGTTAAAACCATTTTTTTACGCTGCATGTCAAAATTCTTTTACAGAAGTTTTTTTCAAAAAAAAAAAATTACGGCGATTTTGTTTTTAAAGTTTTTTAAATAAAAAAAAAACTTTTTGTTTTGGTGGGGGTTCGTACCCCACCCACTCGCATGAAGATAGGCAGTGGAGCCTACCCCCGCATGGGAGCCGCACAGGCACAAGGCCTCAGCTTTTGTGCTTCTTGCATGACCATGCACATGCACCAAAGGCTTCAGCCTTTGTGCTACCCGCCCATGCGTACAACAAGGCTTTGGCCCAGTCAGCATTTGTTTTAATATTTTTTATAAAAAATATATATTTTATCATTTTTTTAAATATTTTTTTCATAAAAAAACATTTCTTGCATGGCTGCCCTGTTAGATGACATCATCAGAAGTCTACTTCGTGAGCTCCACCAACTTTGGCAAAAAATTTGGCAGTCTTGCCAGATTTAGTGGAGCTATGCCAGATTTGGCGGAGATCACCTAGACTTTTTCTTCTTTTGGAGCTCTCTTCTATTTTTTGCTCGTAACTTGAGCATACAGTATCAAAATTGGGAAAACGAGATATCGTCGGAAATATGGTTCCGAGCCTGATATGATTTTGTTAGTTTGGTTTTCTAATTTTTTATATTTTGCAAGGTTTTTTGTCAGTCAAATTCAGGGTTCCTTTTTGCACTCCAGGAGCCATATCTTGCTCATCTAGAATCTGCTCCAAGTATATTTTATTATGTTTTTTGAATTTTTGCAATCTCGTGAATATCTTGGATGTTTTAGGTCCTGGGATCATTTTCCTTGCATGGTATGACTCATTTTTAGCTATTACTCATTTTCTTACAACTTTTTTCATTTCCAAGCATTGTAGACATCTATTTTTGTAGCATTTATTTTTTGCAAACACACTGAGATAAAGTGTCATTTGTTGCATACTTGGGATCTTGCAAATTTTGTGCATGTTTGTACTTGCATTCCGTTAAAAAGTGTCATGGGGGGATTTGATGTTTTCTTTGTTTTCCATCTACCTTTATCAAGTGAGTGTTCCTTCCATGACATTAGCCTCATAATGTGTGTCAAGAGAATGATCCTTCCATGACACCATCCTTTATATGTATTTGTACTTTCTTCTGCACCTTCTATGTTCTTGGTTCTTTGTCATGCAACTATTCTTGACATTATTTTTTAGTGTACCTATCATGCCTCTCCCTTCTTAGCATTATGGGGGTATCTCATGTCAGTTCTAATGCTCCCTTGGTTCGATGGAGTGAGCTATGTATTCAATATTTGTTCCTATGTACTAGGTGGATGTGGTGGCTGGGTACCTATGCATTTTAGTGAGATGGATCATTTACCATATGGAAACTCTTTCATTCCTATTTTGGAGGCACCCTTCCATCTTTGATTTATTAGGTCTTCAGACTTTGGTTTTTTTTGCCATTTGTATCTTCAAGTTCTGATGTTTTCCTTTATTTTCCATCCTGATTCGAGTAGTGTCATTCGAGGGCACTCATGCAGATTGAAAGCTTCTCTACCTGATCATGTTCTATTATAGTGGAGGTTACAGGATTTATTCTTCGACAATGTTATTAGGAATAAGGTGTCTCAACCTTGTATATTTCTTTACATTTGATATTATTTTTTTTGTATTTAATTATTTGCAAATAATGTATTTAAGTTTGATATCCGTTCTATCATTTAGTTGAGTGGACATGTTGTGTTTTCACTCCACTTGGAAGATGACAAGGATGATCAAACTTGGTATAGGTGAATAGAGGTTATTTGCCAAATGTTGGTACTTTGGATAATGTGTAAGGTAATCATGACTGAAACGGTTATGATGGATTCCTATGATGGTCATTAATATTTGTAAGAGCTAATTGTGAAAGATTCGATGACAGGTGAAGACATGAAAGACATGTGGCAACTGATTATGTTGAGTACTATACACTCTTCTACAATGCGTGGGGTTCGGGGCATCACCCCAAAAAAAATTTTGGAGAATGGTAAAACCCTAATACAGTTATCTTTGGAAGTTGCCCTAAAAAGGGAAGCGCATGACATAAGCATTTCTGGGTTATAAATCGCAGAGTGAAGTTAGTGTTTTGTTGGAATGTTTTTATGCTGCCAGATTTGTCTTCAAGTGTCGATTATCTCCTTAAAGAACTTGCATTGCAAGTGTATTGTAAACAACAATATTTTTGATTAATACATTGTGCAGTTTTGGAGTGCTGGGGTTTTTTATCGAAAGGTTTTCCCCAGGGTAAATCATTGTGTCATTCTCATTTTTCTATGTATGCATGTTATTGTATTATCATTCAATAATTGATAAGGGTTAAATATGAATTTGCATGATCCTCTTCTCAGGAGTTTAGCATAGGGAACTATTTTCTGCACACTTAGTTTCCTTTCAATTGGTATTAGAGTCTGGCCAGTTTTGGTTCTATTTGTTAGGGTACAGGTTTTTTGAGCTAATCTCCAGTTCAGTGGGAGTATTGTTGAAGAGTATTCATAACCTTATTGTAGGAAGAGATGGCAGGTTCTTCATACAATAGAATGGAGGTGGAAAAGTTTAGTGGCACAAACTTTGAGTTGTGGAAACTCAAGACAGAAGACATGCTTGTAGACTGTGATGTATGAGAGGCAGTTGCAAATGATATCAAACCAGTAAAAATGCCTCAAGAAGATTGGCATGTCAAGGATCAAAAAGCTAAGGGTCACATTAGACTCTATCTAGCAGATTCTATTCTCCTGAATGTTCTCGAGGAGAAGACCGCAAACAAATTGTGGACACAGCTTGGGTCTGTGTATCAGGCCAAGTCCTTGGTGAATAGATTTTTCCTGAGAAAGAAGTTGTATTCTCTAAGAATGGAGGAAGGAGGATCCATTACAGATCACATGAACGCATTTAACATGTTGATTGCACAGTTGACATCAACCAGTGTCAAGGTGGAGGAGGAGGATCGATGTATGACCCTGCTATGTTCCTTGCTGGATTCATGGGACCATCTTGTGATGGCCCTTGGGAGTACTATTGTCACTTTCCAAATGGATGATGTGGGTCTTCTCTATTATCTGAGGAGATGTGAAGAAAGACCTTTGATTCAACCAAGGAAGCCATTGTTGTTTGCAGTAGATCCAAAGACAGAGGAAAGAAAAATGACAAGAAGTCTAAAAATGGTAGACCCAAATCCCATGGGAAATCTAAGACTCTTGGAAAGTACAAGGAAACATGTTGGAACTATGGTAAGTCTGGGCACTTCCATAAGGATTGCAAAGAGCCAAACAAGAAGAAGAAAAGCCAAGATTCAGATTCTAAAAAATCTCAAGAAGATGGTGATGCTTTTGTCGCAGCCTTGGCCACCCATGCATTTGATGATGTGTGGATGATTGAATCGAGTGCTTATTTTCACATGACCTCTCATCGAAGTTGGTTCTCAAAGTACAAGGATTTTGATGGTGGAAAGGTGTACCTAGGTGATGATTCTCACCTAGAGATAGCTGGATGAGGAAGAGTCACTATCAGATTCCTTGATGGATGAGTAAAGGGGATCAATGGGGTAATGCACATCCCAAGTTTGGCACGAAACCTATTACCTATAAGTATGTTGAATGATGCAAGTGTGCAAGTTGTTTTTTTGAAAGATGGATGCAAGATGATTAGAGGAGCTATGGTGCTCGCGAAAGGTACTAGGAGAGGTACCCTATTTCAGATGGATGCTTGCACTTCATAGTGCAATAGTTCTTCTATCTCAAGGAAGAGAGCAGCATTCACTTCATCTCCACCATCTGAACCAGCAGTGAAGAAGTCTATGGTAATGGGTTTCGATGGTAGTGCAGCAAGTGTACCTAAGGGTGCTAACACTTTGGAAGGCAAACTTCTTGTAGAAAAGACAATGTTGTGGCATATGAGATTTGGCCACATTGGTGAGAAGGGTCTCAGAACCCTAAAAAATAAAAGCCTCATTGAGGGGATAAATGATTGTAATCTCAATTTTGACTTCTGTGAACACTGTGTTTATGGTAAGCAAAATCATGTTCAGTTTTACTCTAGTTCTCACAAGTCTTCTAGTATTTTGGATCTTATCTATTTGGATGTGTTTGGTCCTGTTAAAGTTCCTTCACTCTCCAAATCTATATATTTTGTATCTTTTATAGATGATTACAATAGAAGGACATGGATTTACTTCCTTAAAAGCAAGACACAAGTTTTTAGTTAGTTCAAGGAATTTAAAGCTCTCGTAGAGAATCAAACTGGTAAAAGAAATATGTGTGTGAGAACTGACAATGGTGGTGAGTTTTGTTCGACAGAGTTTGAATAGTTCTGTAAAGAATGAGGGATTGAGAGGCATAACCAAACTCCTTATACCCCACAAAAAAATGGAATTGCAGAAAGAATGAACAAGACACTGATGGAGAAGGCTAGGAGTATGCTTAGTGGAGCTGGCCTCGAACAAAGGTTTTGGGCTGAAGTTGTGGCCACTGCTTGCTATCTGGTTAACAGATCTCCTACATTAGCTCTTTTTGGTAAGACACCCATGGAGGTGTGGTCTGGTAAGAATCCTTCAATTAGACATCTTCATGTTTTTGGTTGTGAAGCTTATGCACATGTGCTTAAGGAGAGAAGATCTAAGTTGGAAAACAAGGTTGTAAAATGTATCTTCATTGGCTACAATGTTGGTGTGAAAGGATACAAGCTTTGGGATCATGTGATTGGTAAGGTGTTTTTTAGTAGAAATTTTATTTTTAGAGAGCTAACACCTTCTCCTATTGTGCTACAGCCAGATGAAAAAGAAATGAAAGAAGATGTTGTTCAGTTGCCCCTACCCCTGAGAAGACTGAATAGAGAAACCGTGTTGGATCTGATGATGAGGAGAGCTCTAGCAACTCTGAAAATTTAGAAGAAGAAGTAGAACAACCTCAACCTCAGCCCTTGAGGAGATCCATGAGAGAAAGAAAGCATCCAGAGAGGTTTGGATTTTCTATGTTAGATTACAATTGTGCTTATGCCTTGATTACAAACACTGATGAGCCTAGATCTGTGAAAGAGGTTATGGGTATGGAAGATGCAGGTTCCTAGATTGAGGCCATGGATGATGAGATGGCTTCATTGGAGAAGAACAAACCTTGGGACCTAGTACCTTTTCCCAAAGGATGGAAACCTGTTAGAAGCAAATGGGTGTTTAAGAAGAAATTTTGTGCAGATGGTAGTGTTGAGAACTACAAGGCCAGATTGGTTACAAAGGGGTATTCACAGGTGGAGGGAATTGATTATGGTGAAATATTCTCTTCTGTTGCAAAGCTTACATCCATTAGATTTATGTTATCTCTAGTAGAATCATATTATTTAGAGGTAGAACAGATGGATGTGAAGACAAATTTCCTTCATGGTGATTTGGAGGAAGAGATCTATATGTCACAGCCTGGGCACTATATTCAGAAAGGTAAAGAGTCTTTGGTTTGTAAATTAAACAAGTCTATGTATGGTTTGAAACAATCTCCTAGGATATGGTACCTTAAATTTGATGCCTTTGTGTTGTCGGTTGGTTTTCTGAGATCGAAATTAGATCATTGTGTTTATTTCAAAGTTGACAATGATCGCCTTCTTATTATTGCATTATATGTTGATGATATGTTGTTGATTGGGAAGGTATGGGTATGATTTATGATTTGAAGTCTCAGTTGTCAGCACAGTTTGAGATGAAAGATCTAGGGGCAGCCAGGTATATTTTGGGTATGGAAATCAGCAGAGATAGATCTAACAGAAAACTTTGGTTGAGTCAGAGTAAGTATGTGAAGTCTGTGTTGGATAGGTTTAGCATGGCAGATTGCAAACCATTGTGTGTTCCTATTTCTATGGGAACAAAGTTATCTATGGATGATTGTCCAAAATATCCTAGTGAGGTGGAGGACATGAGAAAAGTACCTTATGCGAGTGCAGTTGGCAGCCTTATGTATGCTATGGTCTGTACTAGACCAGACATTGCCCAAGTAGTGGGAGTCCTGAGTTAGTTTATGGCTAAACCTGGATGGGTACATTGGGATGCAGTTAAGAAAGTGTTCAAATATTTGAAGGGTACATCAGAGTATTCCATATGCTATCAGGGAAAATCTTCTCGAGCTCCAAATTAATTTGTATTCGTGGGTTTGTGGATTCAGATTGGGCAGGTGACATTGACAACAGGAGATCCACCAGTGCCTATGTGTTCACTATGTTTGGTGGTGCCATCATTTGAATGAGTAAGTGAAAACCTATGGTTTCTTTGTCCATGACAGAAGTAGAGTACATGGAAGCTACTCATGCTTGTAAGGAATCCATTTGGCTTAGGATACTATGTTCAGATGTTGGTGTTGATGCAAGACATATTACAATTTGTTGCGACAGTCAGAGTGCTATTTTCCTTGTGAAGAATCCAACTTTCCATGCCAGAACGAAGAACATTGATGTGTGTTTTCACTTTGTGAGAGATATGGTAGAGGATGGAAAGGTAAGTTTGGAGAAGGTAGATACAGTAAAGAATGTTGCGGATGCATTGACAAAACCTGTAGGCACATAGAAGTTCAGATGGTGTTCGGAGTCTATGGGCCTCTTGGCCTATAACAGTTAAATCCTGTTATTTCCTTTGGCTCTTACAAGGTGTTCGACAAGTGGGAGAATGTTAGGAATAAGGTGTCTCAACCTTGTATATTTCCTTACATTTGATATTATTTATTTGTATTTAATTTCTTGCAAATAATGTATTTAAGTTTTATATCTGTTCTGTCATTTAGTTGAGTGGACATGTGTTTTCACTCCACTTGGAAGAAGACAAGGATGATCAAACTTGGTATAGGTGAATAGAGGTTATTTGCCAAATGTTGGCACTTTGGACAATGTGTAAGTTAATCATGACTGAACTGGTTATGATGGATTCCTATGACGATCATTAATATTTGTAAGAGCTAATTGTGAAAGATTCAATGACAGGTGAAGACATGCAAGATATGTGGCAACAGATTATGTTGAGTATTGTACACTCTTTTGTAATGCGTGGGGTTCAGAGTTATCTTTGGAAGTTGCCCTAAAAAGGGAAGCGCGTGATATAAGCATTTCTGGGTTGTAAATCACAAAGTGAAGTTAGTGTATTATTGGAATGTTGTTATGCTATCGAATTTGTCTTCAAGTGTCGATTATCTCCTGAAAGAACTTGCATTGCAAGTGTATTGTAAACAACAATAGTTTTTATTAATACATTGTACAGGTTTTGGAGTGCTAGGGTTTTTTACCGAAAGGTTTTCCTCAGGGTAAATCATTATGTCATTCATATTTTTTATGTATGCATGTTATTGTATTATAATTCTTTAATTGATAAGGGTTAAATCTGAATTTGCACGATCCTCTTCTTGGGATTTTAGCGTAGGGAACTATTTTTCACACACTTAGCTTCCTTTCAAGTGTTTGCAGCTTCATGCTTCAGAGGCATTCTTCATGTTCTTCCTTTGTTCTCATTTTCTGGGACATTCTCTAGTTTGGAGGCTTCTTTAGTCCTTCACTAATCTTTATCTCTTTTCAGAGGGGTTTTTTCCCACTGTTTTTTCTCCTTTTCTCCTCTTAGCAAAGATTTTTTGTACTTGGCTACCTGATCAGGCCATGTTGTCAGGACCCATTTCCTACTTTCAGTAGTTGTTTCTAGGTTTTAGCTACTCCCTAAGTTTATCTTAAGGGAGGGTGTTAGAGTAATAAGTTATTTCACTTATTAATTAAATCATTTTGATTTAATTATTAAGTCACTTGTTATCTCTAGTTTACTTAAGCTAAACTTTAGGCATATAATAATTAATTCTTTTATTAATTATTATCATGCAACCTAGATATTTCCCTTTTACAATTTTGATCTCCTTTTATAAGGATTAATCTCTTTGTATTTTAAAAATCTCTCTGTGAATGAATATTTCATCTTTCAGAGTATTCTTTGTTATGTCTCCATTCTTTGCTTTTGTGACAGGTTTTTTTCTATAGCGGATCTTGGTGTATGAATTCTAACATATTCCACCGACCTAAATATATTTATAAGATATGAAATTGAAGAGAGAAAGTGCATTTTTTATGTTGTGATGGTTTTGGTAGTTTAAGATGAAGTGTGTGTGATTAGAGAAGAAGAGTGACTAGTACAAAAGTGGATCTATCAGGTAGAAGGTTCCATCATCAGGTCATTCTTTGAGTTTACTTACTCAAGGAAAGTTCTAATAGGATTGTAGCCAAAATCCTTTAACAAGGTTACTCCTAACAGGGTAAGCAGGATTCTAACAGGTCTTAAGACTAAAATATTTTAATAGGGTGACTCTTTGAAGGAGTTTCAAATATCTTAACAGGGTAGTTCCTAACATTAATTTTGTAATATTTCTTAACTGGGTTATAAATACTCTTAACTAGGTATACCCATCGCATGGTTTTGTAATGAGCCTAGCATGTAAGATCTTATTGGTGCACTAGTGAGATTTGTGGGTGATAATTCCCGCCGTGGATTTTCCCTCTAACAAGGGTTTCCATGCTAAAATATTGGTTTCTTTGTGTTGAGTTTGTGGATGTATGATTTGTTATATATTTATGTTACATTTGTCTTTTCATGTTGGTTACTTTTGAAGTTGATGAAAAGGTTTTGTAGATCTGTGGTTGCACTGATTCACCCCCCCTCTCAGTGCCTTATAACACTAACAATTGGTATTAGATCCAAGTTCACTTGAAGACACCTAACAACTTGGGAAGGTCCTTAAGGATTATATGGAGGGTTTGAGATATTAGAGGCAACTTGCAGATGCTGAGAAATTTATTGAAAGGCTGAAAGCACAACTCCAAAAATCAAGAGCAAGAGAATAGAGCTTGTTGAAAAACTATCTGAACAAAGTGGATCTGAGGAATCTGAAGTAGCTTTGGAAGAATTGTCTCTAGAGAATGAGAAGTTGTATAAAGATAAGAAGAACATCCAAAGAGAGTTATAAGATTTATCAATTAGAATGGGTGAAGAAATGGAAGCAAGGAAGGCAACATAAGAAGCAAGTACAATTGTAGAGGAAGCCCTAAAAGCCAAAGATAAATCCCTAAAATCTAAGGTGGATGAGCTCTTCAAATCTGAACAAAAGGTTGGTACATTGCATGAACATCTACATGAGACAAATGAAGAAAACCAAGAATCCCTAAGGTAGAGTGAGAATATGAGAAAAGAGAATGAGAAACTAAAAGGTGAGTTGAAGGCTGCAAATGATTTACTCAAGAAGTTTAATTAAATTTCAGCAAAACTTGATGAACAACTCAAGAATTATAGGATTCATGGAGATAAGAAGGGTCTTGGCTACACAAGTTATGAATTTGGTGAATCCTCTGGAACCAAGAAGGACATGCAAGATGAGAAAACCTCACCAAAGGTAACCCCAAGGAGTCCTGGTAAGAAACCTTACAAATTAGTCTCCTTTAAATGTCATAAGGTTGGTCATGATGCTAATATATACAAGGAAAATATCAGATCTAGTGTTCTAAGTATTAAGATCTAATGATAGACTAAGTACTTTGCATGGTTATTGTTATAACTACAACAAGTATGAACATAGAGCTAGTGAGTGCAGGACAAGGATGAACAATCAATGAGTACAAGTGAGCCAGCTAAGTCCTTATCAGAATGAGAACCGATGGAATGTTACAGCTCACATTGTCATAATTATGGACACATTGTTGTTAACTGCAGATTGAGAAACGTAGAGGTAATGTTGGACCTTGGTGATCAACTGGAATGACATGCTTTCATTGTCATAAGGTAGGTCACATTGCTAGGTTTTTCAGAGAAATGAACAACAAGGTGAACCAACTGGTTAATCAGTCACATGAGAAAAAAGGGAAAGAAAATTATAAATGTTGAAGAGACCAAGAATTAGTTGAAAATGACTTGGTTAAAGAAGAGTGAAGACAAATCTTTAGGAGATTCCACATCTTCATAGGATTTGGAGAATTCATCATCAAACTAAGTTCACTTTGACTTAGAGGGAGAAAGCATTGTTAAATCCATTGAAGACCCACTAGATGCATGTGTAGTAAGTTATATTTGCATATTCACATGTATATGGTTATTTGAAGTATGGTAAGTATTTTTGTTTAACCACATGAAGTTTTGGTTGACTGCTAACAAGATTTTAAAATGTATATGTTATTTTTTGTCAACCGGTGATGTAATTAATGTTGTAGTGAAAAGGTAGATAAAAGGTGATTTTAGGTCTTATTGTGTACCTACGCGATCAAAGAGCTATAGCCAGGAGTGACTGAAGTAAAGTTTGAGAAAATTGATAGTGATTAAGACGTCTGAAGAAGGATTTGGTGAAGAAACTTGCAAGGGTTTGTGCAACTCATTGAGAAGTGACTTAAGAGATATTTATCAATAATTTTGAGCTTGAATCTATTGTTTGCAAGATGGATACACTGATAATTGTGGAGATTAATGAAAGGCCAAGGCCTAAATTCAAGAAATATTCTTTTAAGTTGTTCAAAGATGATCCAAAGGTGGTCTTATCTAGTGTGCCCTATGGTGTTATGCATATTGAAGATGTGTTATCATACATTCATTGTAAGTTTGAAGATTTAAATTCTTCACACATTTTAAATCAATACATGAAGCTGTGTAATGATATGGTATTGAAGGATGAACACCAAGTGGTTGCAGACAAGGTTTTCGCTCATGCAATCAATTTCGCTAATGATTTAGAGGAAGATTGAGTCATATATGTGTTGAGCCAAGTGCATGACTAGTTTATGTGGCTTGATCATCGACATAATATTACTAAGGAGGCCATACATACACTGACATGTTTCTGTGCTACTAGTGAAGTACCTTAGCTTAGGACAATTCCACATGATGTACTCACAGACCTAAATAAATCAAAGTGGGAAAATCAATGATATCCCTGATCTGAAAGTAATATTTGTATATATGGTGATAGGATACAAGGTCTATCACTCCAACATGATCATTAGTGTGCCTGATACTCCAATTCACACTGCGCATAGAATGGTGAAAGAAGATGCAAAATATGATTTATGTGCTAAGATGAGTGATCATTTATTTCAAAACTTGGAGAAGATCAAACAAGACAAAATGCAAGTATTTAAATTCAGTCAATTGATTATGAGACTGTTCTTTTACTTCCAGAACTTCTTTCCTGGTGTTGCAAATATTAATTGGATAGAAGGTACACCAGTTGTTGTCCAATTGAAAATTTGTGTTATATTACTGGGAAATAGTTTCAATAAAAAAATTTGGGGTTATTTTAAGGATTTTCAAAGTAAGATGCATCAAAGGGAGAGAATACCATCCCAAACTTGAATAAGATCTTGACCACTTCTCCTATTAGTCCAAGTGTAGTTGATTCCCTCAACTCAATATCATGGAAAGAATGGATGTCTATGAAATTCACAAGATCCATCCTACTATCCAAATTAGTTTGACTTCCTCCTTTTTTTCATTTTCTTTTAGGGGAGTATTGAAATCTCCCATGATAACCCATTCTTCATTATTAAAGACATTTCTCAGAGAGGATAGCTTGTTGCAAAAAAATTCTCTACCCTTTTTAGTGTTGGGTGCATAAATATTAGTCAAAACCCAAGAAGTATTATCCTTAAGATGTTTAAACCTAATACAAGCTAAATTATCACCTTGATAAATAACATCACCTTTTATAATATCACCATTCCAAACTGTAGCAATACCCCCTGAAGCACCATCAGAATCACCCCCACAAATAATCCCATTCTTGAAAAATTTAAGCTTTTCAACTTTCTCCTTTAACATCTTAGTCTCTTGAATTAAAAAGATGTCCGGTCTATTATCTCTAATCTTGTTTCTAACAATATCCTATTTATGGGGATTATTCAATCCCCTAATATTCCAAGAAATTATCTTCATACCTTAACAAAGGATCCCATCTCCAGGATCCACTGGCTTCCATATGCTATGTTCTTATTGGTCTCCTTTGATCTTTTCTTCATGTTTGACGGTGTCCCTGGTGGTGATAAATTTTCTCCCATATCCCCAATTTTGGAACTCCTTGTTAATACTTTTCTGCTATTTATATCCTTTTCTTTCTTTGATTTTTTCTTCTCCCCATGGATTTCTTTCCCATCTTCCAGGTCACTCTGTTCCCCCGCAAGGGCTTGATTGATATCCACTGAATCACCCCAAATAGGTGTTTTTGTATCACAAGATATATTTCTTACCCCCTTGGGCATATTTTCAGAATTGTCAAAGGTTTCTTGACCTAAGATCGTACATTGCTGGGCTTACTGCCCTGATATTTCCTCTTCCATTTTGGTTTTGGTTTGAGAGCTCCCTTTAGGTTGTTTTTCCTCTTCATAGGTAATATATTGTTCATTGCCTTTCCCCTTTTTTACCCCTATATTCTTAATCTCTTGATGTCCTATTTCCTTTATTTCCCCCTCTTCCATTTGAACCTTCTCGAATTCCTGATTTTCTTCATAGCTTTCACTGCCTTCACATCCTTCATTAGTTAAATGATCATTTATAATGCTTTCATCCCGAGTTTTTGATATCATAGTGTTTTCCATTTTTTTGGATTTGGGTTTCTCTTGAAGTCTCTCCCCCATCTCTCTTGATCTTCCCCACCAAGACCCATTTCTTAGTCTTTCTCTAGTTAAATTTTATCGGGAATTTCTTTTCCCAATGACTAGCTTTCTTACAGTGAAAGAACGCAAAGGGAATGGTTTCATATTCAATACTTGGCTCCCACGATCCTAGTTTAGAATGTATATTAATTTTTTCTGGCATATTCGCATCATGTGTTATCCCAACACATATCCTCGCATATGTAAGCCTTCTCCTTGAAGCTGTGATATTATCTATTGATAGCAGTTCCCCAAAGGAATTTTATATCCCCACAAATACATCCTCCACCCAATATTTGAGAGGCAGGCCATGGATCTTGACTCATACATGAACCTGGCTAACAGCTTCCTCCTCAAAGATCAGATTAGGGCTCCATTTCTAGAGGACCAGAGTATTTTTTCCTATCATCCATGGCTCGTTACATAGAATTTTCATCTTGTCTTCTTCACACGAGGAAAAAAAAAGACATACATCCCTTTTCCATTTCCACCACATCCACTTTCCCTTTCAGGTCCCATTTTCTAGAGGCAAAAGCCCTAACCACTTCAATGTTTGGTCTAACCCCCATAACTCTCCCAATCAAATAATTTTTCATTCTTACAATAGTGTGCTCAATAATCTGGTCCAGAATATCTATTGCAAAACTCCCTTGAGAAGGTTTCAAAATTTTCTTGACTGGTGGTAAGGATGACTTACCTGTAGGTTTGACTCCAAATAGGGATGCCCACTTTTTTCTGGGCTCCAAATAGGTATAGAAGGCATAGTATGCATGCACTCCAAAAATGAATTAATATTCTCTTGATTAGGAGGTGGAGCAAGAAGAGTAGATAAAGCTTTTTGTAATGCCCCATGATATGTAGGAGAAGTTTGAAGCAATTCCCATAAAGATATCTTAGCTGGAGTAGCGCGTAATTGCTCAACTAATTCATACTCCTTAAAGGAAGAAGGTAACCTAGGTGCTTGAGGAAGCATGGGTTGAGAAGGAGGTAAAGAAGATGGAACAGTAGGCTGAGGATTATTTTGTGTGCGATAAGTATGTGAAAAAGAATTTGTGTTGTCAAAGAAATCCAAAGGATCTCTAGGTTTACCCCTAATTGTTATTCGAGGACATCCTTTGACCATCATCAAAGGTTTAGGGAATAACATTTTAGATGCCTCAATGCTACAAATAGTGGAACATGAAGGTAACCATGCACACACCCTATGGTAAAGGTCAACTAGAGAAGTTGTGGAGGAGGATGAAATAGGAATAGGATCCATGGTGATTCCATTAGAACCATTTTCATTCTCACTTTCATGTACCTCATTAAGGGATCTATTCTCTTGTAAAATAAAATCCTCATCAAAGTATTCAAAACAAGAGTCATACATGTTGAACACACAATAAAATTATAAGCATGTAAATGTTTTGTGTTTTTTAATGAAATTTTATAATTTTTATGTATTTTTGGAATATAAATGCAAGAGCATAAAAGAAGACCTACTTCTATATGCATGCAAGATCTAATATGAAATGCAAATCTAACACCAAAGAGAAAGAGTTGTCTATCACGAGTTCACCAAAATGCAATATGTAAATTTGGATGGTCTCGTAAATAGAGTTTGTACAATAGAGATTTGTATATAAAAGAGACCTATGCCATATTCAACCATTTACATTTAATTTGTAATTGATAAGGGATATAGATTTGGAAATGAAACCAAAGATTAATGGAGTAAAATACCTACCTCACATCATAGCAGATCTGAAAATAACATTTTTCTAAAGCCTGTGTTGAGTTTCTGGAAAATCTAAGACTGGATCTGGAATAGAAACGCAGAAACAAACAAAACCCAGAAATATTTTTCTGTTCTGACATAGTTCTGATTTGTACCATCAAGTCAATATCACCATTGACCCAGAATTTCTGATTCTAACCTAGGAAAGAATCAACCTTAAAAGTCTCTGACAAGAAATCTTTTTTTGGATCTCGAAAGTTTTCCAAAAAGGGTATCTAAATCTGCACTCTAATCCACTATTTCTGAACTTGTAGCTACCAAAATAGCACATGCAAATATCTAAAAAAGAAGGGTTTTGGGGTGGCTATATAGGGTTTTGCCTTAGTCAAACCCCTATTTTGGTGATCTCCACCTCGACAAATAGCCAAATAGAGTAAAATGTATGTGTGTGTGTTTCTCTTGGAAAGAGGTTCGAATGTGTAATGTCAAGATATAATCCTCTAGATTAAAACCCTAACATGAATTGAAAATGAGAAAGCAATGCATATATTTGAATATGATGAAAAAAATCATACCAAGTCCCCAAGGCTAAAGTATTCCTACCAAACTCACAATCCATAGTTGCTACCCCATGATAGTATCTTTTGAATGCTTGAATGTTGAAAATGGTGGATCCAAGAAGAATGAAGGAAGGAAGAACTCTCTCTTTCTCCAAAGAAGACCCACAATGGTTTGTCCACAATGGAATTTTTATCATCATATCTTGTCCTTCTATATCATCCTCTTTCTTTCTTGCATCATCATTATGTCATAATCATAATTGCAAAAGAGAGTGTTTATATAGAGATCTCAATATAGACCTCCTAGGGCAATGCAAGGGACCCAAATTCAAATTTCACCTTGAATTATGGTCCAATTACAATCACCAACCAAGGAGGGGATGTATTAATCCAAATATCAGGGAAAACACTTCCACATCCAGACCTGGGGACCTATTTTAAGTTTTAGAACCCCGATAAGCTCCAGATTTGAAAGTGAGGACCACCTCCTGACAGAGGTCAAAGTCAACCTCAACCTTGATTTTGACCTAGGTTAGAATTGACCTCAACCCAGACCTGAGGTTTTAGGCTGGTCTCCTTGGGAAATCTGTAGGATTCCCAGGTCAACTAGGGACCCAGGAAGGTGAGAAAACACACCAGAATGTTGGATAGAGGCACAAAGGCCAAAGAGTGGGTATGATGAAGATTTAGGAGAGCCAATACATAGGTTCTACCTAAAAATGGAGTCATAGAAAGGGAGATTAAGGAGGACCCAAAGGATCCTAACCCTAATTTCACCTAGAAGTGAAAAATTAAGTGCAACTTATGTATGGGATGGTAAGGATGATATATGTTTTATGGTGGATACTGACACTTGTCAGATGGAGGTAGTAGTGGTTAGGAAATCTTGGGCCATGCCTGTGGGATATGAAGTAGAAGGTGATATGTTGACTTTACATGCAGAAGATCTATTGTCAAAACCAGTAGATTCAAATGAACCTAAATTTGGAATAAAGAAAAGAGCATGGAGGTCAAAAAAAAATTGAACCAACTGATGATTTAGAAGAAAATAAGAAAAGAGGTTGAAAATTTTGCATTGAAGAAAGGCTTCACACAGGAAGCTATTAACAAGGAAAGAGAAAGATTTGGAGCTGAGAAGATTGGCACATCAACAAGAGTTATTGGAAATGATCATGTGGAAGTTTTTCTACAACCGGTAGGTAGACAAGGAGTACTGCAAAAGTCAAGAAGGAGAAATCCTTTCCTCCAGATAAGATTCCAGTGAGAAGATCAATGAAGCCAATACAACCTAAGCTCACAAAAACAAATGTGGCTACTACAACAAAAGTTGTTGGTAAGAGGAATAAGGAGAAATCTAAAAGGAACAAATAAGCTTAAAGGAGTGATGAAGAAGGTATTGAATCATATGATGTCCAGAAGGATCTAAAGGCCAGTGGTAAGAAGTACAAAATAGTTGGATCCCCTATTGCAAAATCTATCAAGCCCGATGTCAGTAAGTTTGTTTCAATAGATAACATAGTGAATAAATTTAGAAAGTGGGGTGTACTAGTTGATATCCAAAAGGCATTATGATAATTTCAATAATGAAGAGTAAAAGCTATTGGAGGATGCAGTTGTATTCTATATGAATAAACTGAGAAAAAATCTTACTGATTTGCAAGGATAGATTCCTACATCTTTGTACAATAATATTAAAGCTAGGTGGTGTGGAGCAATCAAGCAAGAAAAAGAATTGATTAAATATTTTTTAATTCACTTACAACTGAAGATGTCAATGCAAGAAATCAAAGAGACTTGTGAGAAAGTTAGACCAGAATTCAAGATCAAGAAAAGGTTGACAAGGATACTCATGGGTGAAACTCATTCAGTTCAAAGGGAAACTGAGGCTATCTTGAAGAAATTCTTGGGTCTTGTTGAGAAGGAAGATGAGCACATAGAAGAGGAAAAGGAAAAATATAGTGATGAACCTATGATTATGCAGACTGATGAAGGATGGATTTTTGATTGTGTAAATATCACACTTGATAATGTTTATTTGGATGAGCCCAAGGATACTATGGAAACCACAGGTGATGTTCCTATCATGGATATTTTTGAAGAACAAAGGGACACTTTAGAGCAATAGGAGGAAACACCCAAGGACACACACCAAAAACAAGAAAAGGAGATAGAGAAAAGAGGAAATGGTCAGGATATGACCAAAGAAGCATAAGTTAAAACACCTGTAGATGATCAACTGCAATAGGCTCCTGTGATAGATGCAATGGGTAGAAATGCAAAAGCTAAAGATGAACCTAAGGAGAAGACCACTAAGAAGGAAATAGAAAAGGTAACAAATTTTTAGTTTATGTATTCTATCATTGTTGGTATGGATGAAGCTATACCATATATTAAAGGGAAAATAGATTTAAGTTCTATGATCCTAAGGAAATGATAGATATTGCTATGGCTATTAAGTCCCAAGCAAAGAAGGAGAAGATGAAACAAGATGTACATGTTATATTGAATACAGGAGATATACTCACTGACTTAGTGCATGAAGTACAATATGATGAGAACTCCACACCAATTGAATAGTTAGGTAAATTGGTCACAGCTACTGGTAAGCAAATACAAATTCTAGAGGATGTTTCCACAATGAGAGCAGAAAGAGATTATGAAAGGACAAGGTCATAAAAGTTGGTTCTATCTATTGAACATGAAAAAATACATTAACAATGGTAGTTAACAAGTTGAAAGATGATCTAACTGAAGGTGGTAAGATTCTTACCTTAACTTCTGATTTTTCACAATTTTTGAAGGAATTAGATAGGAAGAGATGTGAAGCTCAATAGGAGTTAAGGCTATTGACAAAAAAATTTGATCCTATCGATGGTTCAGCTACAAGTTTTGGAGTACAAGTTAGTGCAATAAATCGTAAGCTTCAGGCTTATAGGGATGAGTAGGAAAACAAGATTGCAAACTTAATAGAATTCTAGAGTCTATTGATTCCTAAGTTGGAGATTTTGCAAAAAGGTATTAAAGAGGTTAGAATAGTATTAGTCTCACCTGCTCTGTGCACTCTAGAAGGATTGGAGGAGCTTTCCCACTTGTTGCATGGACAGATACTTATCATGGAGAACCTACTAAACACTTGGTTTAATGACTTGCAATTTTTTAAGACCACTTTTGGTGATGTATTTAGTAGATTGCAATAGGTGTATGCTACTCTGTCACTATTTTTTTGCATTTTTCTTATACCTTTGTCATTGTTATCAAAGGGGGAGTAGTATAGTGAATTGTTTTGGATAAGTATTTGTAAGGGGGAGTATTAAAGATATAGTAGAGAAATATGTTACATGAGATTGCACTATCTATTTTTTATTACCTTAGGGGGAGTAATCCTAAGAGGGAAGTTTTGTATTTCATTTTTTGGGTAGTTTGACACTTAGAAATTTTTATTAAGTGTTGCCATCAATAAAAAAGGGGATATTGTTGGCATTATGATGAATATGATCATATCCTAGTTTTGGTCCCCCTGAGAGGGGGGGGAGTTAATCAGACAAATCAAATCTTAAACACTTAAAAATGAACTCAGTGATTCACTCGGTAAATACTAAATATAGTAAATAACCAATTCACCAAATAATATAAGCATCAATCAATCATTCAAACTTAGCAACATTAGATTAACCATGTAAACATAAGATATAACTCATTAACACATGATTTGACAAGGAAAATCAATTTGGGAAAAACCTCTGTAGGAATTGTAACCCACAATAAAAATGTACCCTTCTGAAGTACACTTGGTTAAGAAATTACCATGTTAAGATTACAAACACATTTGCTAAATGTGACCCTATTAGGGGATTTACCTAAGATCTATTAAGATATTTTCCCTATTAGGAGTGGCCTTGTTATAGGTCTTTAAACAATCTTTTGGAACATCACCTAAGTCTAGGTTTTACAAATAGGATAGTTAAATCCATTCGGTTAAGGGATTTCTCTGTTACAAATATTAATAAGCAACAATAAACTTTGATCTATAAAAATAGAAACTCATTATTCTTGTATCAGATCCTTTATGCTCAATTGAATACTGGCATCACATACTCCATTTATCTCCTTCTCAGACTATAGATTCTTCAATATGTCTCTCTATTCTACTCAGTAAATGTTGTTCTTCAGCTTCTTTCCTTCTATGTTCAATCCGCCAGTAGCCTTACACTTTGTGTCACCCTCATCCTTTATATAGACATATGTTTTCCTCTTAATCTCCTTAATTTTATTTTCCTTCCTTTGCACTAAGTCATTCGATCATCTTCTTCATATTTCTCAAATCGGTAAACCATCTCACTTTTACCTCAGAACTTGTAACTTTTCTTGGAACTTTCATAATTCTATTTAATCGCTTGATCTTTGCCTTAGATCTTCATATTGAGTTTTCTCATTTGTAGATCTTGTAAAAAAATTCATTTAATTAATTTCCTCATCCATCTCATCATCAATTCGCATTAAATTTGATTTCATCATCATTTAGTATCACTATACTGTACTCGGTAAAACTTTCTTTGCAACTCGGTAACTGACTTCATTCACTGCTCGGTGTCTAACTCATCTTTGGTACTTGGTAACTGTAACCAACTCACATAACATTCTACCAACTAACTCAGTCTAGGTCGGTAAAGTATCTATTTCAGTCATAACTTTATTTCATTGTAGTTCCCGACTTGATAAATCAAATGTACCAATTTGATAACATCAAATATATAGTAGAAAACAACTATATCATCATTACTTCATCATTTTATGATCTATATTTCTCACCCATTTAAATTCTCCTCTTAATATATGGTAACACAATAAAAATCAATTAATCAATTGCTTGACATCAATGACAAAACAACAACTGATCTAACCATTTATACAATCATGATACTTTTTATCACTCAGTCTTCATCATCTCTATCAATTATTTATGAGTTAATCAACAATCTCCCTCTTTGGCATTGATGGTAACTGCTATAAAAATGTTATAGTAATTTATGATGGCATCTCTCAAATACGTAATTGTACTCCCTCTGAGTTGATATATATTTTTCCACTTTGATATTTCTGATCTGAATCTCCCTCTTGGATAAATCTTCTGTTTCTGTAACATACATTCTGAATCTCCTTTATGAGTAAATATTAGCAATTCATTCTTCTCCCTCTTTATCAATATCATCAATATATTCTTCTCCCTCTTTGACAAAAATACCAAAAAGTAATACTCTTGAAAAATTATTCTAGTAGTGGATTATACCTGACATGTACTTATAAAACATTACATACAAAAATCTTTTTCACAACTTCAAGAATCACCTGAAGTGTTTCACACTAACATCAATTTATAAATAGATATTCTAGGGAAATATAGAATTGATGCAGCATGCCTAATTCTCTTTAGTGAATATTGGATAGGGGAAGAAACCCTAATTTACCTCTTAGATACTCAAAATCATCTTTAGGTAGTGGCTTTGTAAAGATATTAGCCAATTGTTCCTTTAAATGCACATATTCCAGTTTCACATTCTTCTCTTGAACTTGCTCTCTCAAGTAGTGATACTTGATATAAATGTGCTTGGTCTTTGAATGCCTAACCAGGTTCTTTGATATATTAATAGCACTTGTATTATGAAAAAAAATAGTAACTAGATATGTGATCTCTTCTTGCATACCTTCAAGTAATTTCTTAATCCATACTATGTTTACACAACATAGTAGCAACAACATATTCAGCCTCAGTAGTAGATTGTGAAATACAACTTTGTTTCTTGCTCATCCATGTAACCAATCTTTCACCTAGAAAGAATGTGCCTCCACTAGTACTTTTTTTGTCATCAACATTTCCAGCCCAATCTGCATCAATGTATACTTGCAATTCAAAAGTACCTCCTTTATTGTATATTAATCCAAACTCTTTCGTGTCTTTCAGGTATCTCAAAATTATTTTTACTGCAGACATATGTGTTTCCTTCAGATTAGAAGAAAACCTTGCAACAATTCCAACAACGTGTGCTATATCAAGTCTGTTGTGAACAATATACTGTATTTTACCAATCATGGATTGGTAAAGAGTATTATCCACCTCTTGTGTTTCATCCTCTTTAGATAATTTACATCTAGTAACCATTGGAGTTCCAACAGGTTTGGAATCTTCCATACCAAAAGTTTTAAGAATCTCTTTGATGTGTTAGTTCTTTTTCTTGCACTTTCCTTTCCTAGATGACATTATGAGACCAAGCTATGGGATTAAAAACCTAGGAGACAAACTCAACACCCTCAACAGAAAGGAGACATGACAAAGCTAACATTGACAAGGTTTAAAGACCCCCTTCACTTTGAGCTCCACATTACTCAGGTGGGCACTACCTAATCTGCACACACATAACTCCTTTATGAAAAACAATAGCTTGTAGATACATAACTGTGGAATGGCTTTCACACCTTTAGGTAACATGTACCTCAGTGTTTTACCAAATCTCATGCAATATCCCAATTTCATAGAGTATGTCTAAAAACTAGAACTACTCTAACTCTTCCAATCAACATGAAAGGGAAAATATGTTCATTTATGATTTGTTTAATGGATCCCTGAAATACCCTGGATCTCTCATAGACCATTGCCTTATCCAATGGGAAACAGAGTCAAACATAAAATTGAAAAGAAGATTATGAATAAAGAAGACAACACAGTCTAATATGTCTAATGCCTTACATAAAACATACCCCATCAATCAAGTCATACTTTTGAATCCACCCGTGTATTCAAATATGATATTACCCACTCAAAGTATTTAACCCTCCCCTTGGAAGAGACCCTAGAATAGAAAATACATTAATCAACATCCACTGAAAGACAAGTTGACATATCCTTAAAACTCCAACTCATACACATTTGAAGACAAATCCTAAATCACAGTTATCCTTTAAATAACTCTATTGCAAATCAACAATAGACAAGACTAAAACACCCTGGATGTCTTAACCTATATAATTTAGAAAGCATAATAGAGACAACTTGATATCCAAACAACCACACTAAAATTTCATGCAATATCCCACTTGCATAGATTACCGATCTAGGCCAATAAAGTAAAGTGTAAATTAAAATAATAATCCACAACATCCATGCACATTGACACAGATTTTTAATGTGGAAACCCTGCTAAGGGAAAAAACCACCTGGGACCGGTAACCCAAAATATTTTCACTCTTCTGAAGTGAGCTCGGTGAAGAGTCAACCCTATTAAAGGTTACAATGCACACTGTTAAATGTGACCTAGATAGAGGATTTAAAACTAACAGTTCTCTCTTGACCATGCATTCACTATGGGCTCAACAAGAAAAAACTCAACATTCATTAGAATGTCATAATAAGGACTTTTACTGTCCTACTCAGTTAAGAGATTTATCTGTAACAATGATTAAATGGATACAGTAATGATCTAATTCAAATACAACTCTGTTTTGCATATTTTTAGATCTATGCTAAGTACATAATACCTCTAATCAATTTGTTCACTTTAGTTCATCTCATACTTCATACTTGTTCTACTCGGTAATGCTCTTTCCTCTGTTTGCTCGGTGATGTCTAAAGAAAATGCCCAGTTCTATCTTTAACCAATTTGATCAGTCATACATAAAATTTGTACGTGTGAATCATGTGTGATTCAAAATGAATCTCTTGTCTCTTATATAAATATCATGTCTCATTTCATTTCCATTCTTCATATTTTTCCGCTTAATCTCCATCGTTGATTTTCCTGCTTGATCCATCCTTGAGAGTTGTGTTAAAAACATGTTTCAATCTTTGTCGTCCAGTCATCATTAAACTTTCATAACTATTTGATCAAGTAAAAAACTTTATCTGTTACCTCAAGATCATCAATTTCTAGCTCAACATTCTAGTCAGTCTTGGTTTGATTAAATTTCTTGGTCAATAGTTGTGTCAGCAATCCCTTGCTCGGTTATCACTATGCTCGGTATACACTATGTTTTACTCAGTATTCACTGTCTCTCAGTGTATACAAAAATCTTCATTTCTCGACCACATAAACTTTGTTTGTTCTAGTTCTTCAATTTACAACAAAAATTTTCCACCATAATAACACTCAAATAAGTTTACATTAATGATAATACATTAACTGATATCTTTTATCATCGCATCTACAACTCGGTTGAATATCAACAAATGACTTCAAACATACAATCAGTTGTAGTTCATCAATCTCTCCCTTTGGCATTGATGGAAAAATAATATGAAATATGCAATATAAAATTCCATACAACAAATAAAAAACTTCTATTCTACAACTACATCAATTATGTATCTCTCCCTAGCTTGAATATAAACTATATCAGTATAAACAAAAACTCACCATGCAGACTCTCCCTGCAGTTTTGACTTTTCAGGACTTGAATCTCTTTGTAGATTATATATGTCTCTCCCTTTCTCTTTCTCCCTTTAGTGGATAGATATTTCATTGAAATCTCTCCCTTTGAAAATAATGCCAAAAATAAATATATAACTTTTCAGTAGCCAAATAAAATATCTTTGATTTTCAATGCAGTAGGTACCTTTCAGTGTACTAATATCTCTGTGTCATTCTAGTTCAGCTTTGCATAAACATAATTGATTATTCTGATTTCATATAGGTTGATGCAACCTCCTACTTAGCTTAGTTACCAATAGACAAGGGACGAACCCCTAGTCTACCTCTCAAGTACTCAAATGTATCCTTCGGTAAGGGTTTTGTGAACATGTCTGCAAGATGTTCTTTTAATTGTACATATTCTAGTATTACTTGCTTGTCTTGTACTTATTCCCTCAATTAGTGATATTTTATAGATATGTGCTTTGTCTTTGCATGCATCATAGGATTCTTTGAAATATTTATAGCACTTGTATTATCATAGTAAATTATCACTGGGTGAGTGATCTCTTCATTCATTCCTTTCAACAGTTGTTTTATCCATGCTATGTTCAAACAATTTGCAGTAGCAACAACATACTCTGCTTCTATAGTTTACTAAGATATGCATCCTTTCTTCTTGATTATCCAAGTAACTAATCTTTCTCCAATAAATAATTCTCCACCAGTAGTTCTCTTTCTATCATCCATGTTCCCAGCCCAATCAACATCAGTATAAACTTTCAATTTGAACTTTCCTTCTCTTTTATACCAAATTCCATAATCCTCAGTATTCTTCAAATATCTAAAAATTCTTTTCACAATGCTCATATGTGATTCTCCATGATTAGCAAAAAATCTTGCAACTATTCCAACTATGTATTGTATGTCATGTCTTGTGTGTACAACATACATCAATTTACCAATCATAGATCTGTACAAAGTTTGATTTACCTCTGGAGTCTTGTCTTCTTTTGTCATTTTGCATCTTGTCACCATAGATGTTCTGAATGGTTTTGATTCTTTAATTTTGAATGTCTTTAGTACTTCCTTGATGTATTTTGATTGAGTAATGTAGATACCTGCAGTCTGTTGTAAAATTTGCAATCCTAGGAAAATTTTGATCTCTCCAAGCATCAACATTTTAAATTTTTTCCTCATTTCATCAGCAAATGAAGTGCATAAGCTATAATTACCTCCAAACATAATATCATCAACAAATATTTAAGCAATAAGTGTCTTATCATCATTTCCTCCTTTTAAATACAAATTGTTGTTGTCACTTGTTCTAATAAATCCAATGTTTATAAGATAAGAATGCAATCTTTCATACCATGCTCTCAATGCTTGTTTTAATCCATATAAATCTTTGTGTAACTTACATACCATGTTTGTCTGATCAGGATCAAAAAATCCTTTAGTTTGTTCAATGTATAACTCTTCTTCTAGTATTCCATTAAAAATGCAAACTTCACACCCATCTGATATACCTTGAATCCTTTATATGCAGCGTATGCAAGTAGTATTCTTACTCCTTCAAGTCTAGTAACGGGTGCAAAATTTTCTCCATAGTCAATTCATTCTTCTTGTGCATACCCTTTGAAAACTAAACTTTCTTTATTTCTGGTTACATCCCCATCCTAATTTTTTTTATTTTTATGAAAATCCATTTGGTGCCAATGTCATTTTTATCACTCGTCCACAATACTAATATCCATGTCTTATTTTTCTGTATCGACTCAATTTCCTCATTCATAGCATTATTCCATTCTTCATTTTCTAATGCATCTCTAACATTCTTAGGCTCAAATTCAAAAATTAAATGAGTGTTATCTCTCAACTTACTTCTTGTCAACATGCCTGCTCTTTTATCTCCAATAATTTGATTCTATGGATGATGTCTTCTCACATATTTAGCAAGTGTATATTTGGAAAATGGAAGCACTTCCATTGTAGACTAGTTTAGCCTTCCGAGTAAGTGGTTTGGGGTCATGTCAAGTGCATTGAATGGGTCTCTGACTTGGATCTAGCTTTTTCCCTTGTTCTGCCCCATTTTCCACTTTTCTCCAGCCGCACCCTAAACTGCAAATTGAGACTTTTGACCTTAGGGTCAAAATTGACATTTCTACGTCAAGGTCAACCTCAACCTTGACCTAGGTCAAGTTCAACCTCGACCTTGACCCAGGTCAAGTTTGACCTCGACCTTGACCTAGGTCAGAATTAACCTTTTTCTGACCCAAGGTCCAGATTTCAAGTTTCTGGGGTTTCCGAAAGTCAGGCTTCAGAAAGATTTAATTCCCGCTTCCGAGTCGAATGTTTCGGTCTTTAGAGGAACAATTATTAAACTATATTTAATATAGGTCCTGTTCTAGGGATATAGGTCTAATTGGAATTTAATTCTCCTATGTATGCCTCTCTAGAAGATTATGCCCTAGATTCATATATAAGGAAGCCTTCTCCTCTCATTTTCTCTAACCAAGAATCATCAACCATCTACGACAAATCTATGCATTATCTATTGGAGCAAGCATCTACTATCATTAATTCAAGCATTCAATTCATCAAGGAGATCCATTGGTAGCCATTGAAGGATTCAAGCTCAATGGAGCCATCTTGTTGAAGATTTCTCCATCCACATTCCTCCAAGCCTCTTCCTATTCCAAGATCCATTCAAGATTGGTGTTGAAGATCTACAAGAAATTTATTTGAGACATCCTACATTCTACATCTATTTGGTGCATACATACTTTTGGATCCACGAATTTGAATCCGCCACAAGGGTTTCCATACAAGCAAGGTGAATTTGTTCATTTACTTTGTTTTACTTATACAATTTCAATTATACTTTGAGGTTGTTTCAAAAACTGAGGTTTTCCCAAGGCAAACCCCTCCCCCCAAAAAACAACCCATTTTCTTGCAGGGATAGGTTTGGAACAAAGAATTGGAGTGCAGATTCGGATACCCTTTTCAGAAAACTATCGGGATCCAGAAACAAAATTTATGTTAGAATGTGCAGGTCAGAATCACAAATTTTGGGTCAGAATTGACATTCATTTATGGGTTAGAATTGACATTTTGTTCAGGGTCAGAATCAAAAATTCTGGGTCAAAGGTGACATTGACTTTCGGGTCAAAATAAAAAATAAGCTAGATTGGAAAAAGATTTCTAGGTTTTGTCTAGTTCTGCATTTTTGTTCCAGATCCAATTGCAAATTTTCTAGAAACTCAGTGTAGGCACCCAAAAACAACATTCTTTAGATCTATAGCTGATGGGGAGGTCACCTAACTCTTTAAAATTCCTACTCTCTTCTAGGAATCTGACCTGGAATCCTATTCAATTCAGGACTCTCTAGACTCACCCTTGAGTCTCTTAGGGCTACTCTCAGACCCTAACCAGAAGGACTATTCTGTTCCCTCTATCCTAGGTTCCCTACCCACCAAAATGTA
>MU226104.1:5023688-5034292 GCA_018584345.1 Thuja plicata
TTTTGAAGGAAAATTATTTTCTGCTATTTCAGGTGACCCAACTTCCGGAGACCATAAGTCATCACCAGTTGACTCGATTGACTATTATAACCCCATTTCGGAAATGCCACGAAGCGCTCTACAAAAACTCAATTATGCAAGCATCATTGAGCCCAAGCTTCGACCTCATCCGGGGCCTCTAAAGCCTTCAAAACTGAGCTCGAAGTTTCTGTACCCTGTTTTCAATACCGAAAATTTTCAATATCTTCAAAACTAGACCTGATCTAGCCATGAAACTTTANNNGCAAGCTGATATGACTGAGATGAACCTCCACATGCAAAATCAGAACATTCCGAGATCGTATGGCCAACTTACTAAAAATAGCAAGTTTCCATAAATAGCAGCTCTGCACAAGGTAGCCTTTATTGAAAAGAAAAACAGAAATATTTTTGGGTGATGCAAGATTGCCCTTACACCCAGGATGCTCCTGCATCAAAACTTTAAAAAATCAAGGATAACATTAAAGATTGGAATAAAGAGACATTTGGCAACATATTCTCTACTAAGGCTAATGTAAGTACGGAGTTAAAGGACATCCATGATAGCATACAGAAGGATGGATATGTCAACATATCAAGGGATAAAGAGAATGAAAAACTGGTAGAGATGCATGATATAATTGCTAAAGAAGAAACCTTCTGGAGACAAAGATTGAGAAAGATTTTCTTGAAGGAGGGAGACAAAAATAATAAATACTTCTTTATGACTACTCTAAAACAAAGGATGGCTAATAGAATCTCTAAGCTCAATATTAGTGGTACTCTATTAGAGGATGAAGAGGCTATAATATTGGAAGCTAAGAATTTCTTTCAAAACTTGCTCCAAAAAGACAATAATTTGAATAATGAAGAACAAAGGGAGTTTCTGGATTGCATCCCTTAGATTCTGAATGATAATCAAAATGAAAGGCTCATGGCTATACCCTCTAATTTTTAAATTAAGAAGGTTTTCTTTTCTTATGATGGTGAGAAATCCCCAGGACCGGATGGGTATCCTGTGTTCTTTTTTCAAATGTTTTGGAATATCATTGAAAAGGATGTGACTATTGCAGTCAAAGAGAGTTTTGGTTCCAGAAAACTTTTGAAGGAGTTGAATGGCACATTTATAGATCTTATTCCTAAAAAGAAAGGGGCGCATAAGATGGATCAATTTAGGCCTATCAATTTTTCTAACTCTGCTTATAAGATCATATCCAAGGTCCTAACTTCCAGAATTTTGTCTATTCTCCCTTCCCTAATTTTTTGGCAGCAAAACAAATTTGTGCCTGGTAGATAGATTATGGACTCCATTATTAATATTCATGAAAATTTCCACTCTCTTGTGATGTCTAGGAAGGAAGGACTCATCCTTAAGCTGGACCTATCTAAATCCTATGATAGGGTGGACTGGGAGTTTTTGATTAAAGTTTTGAGGGCATTTGGTTGTAATAAAAAGTGCACGGATCTTATATATCATCTTATCTCTTCTACTACCTTTTTAGTTCCGGTCAATGGCTCCCCTACTTCATTCTTTAATCCGAATAGAGGATTAAGGTAGGGGGATCCCCTTTCCGCTATCCTATTTATTATTATGGCTGAGTATCTAGGCAGGTACATGGAGAATCAGGTTAGGAAAGGAGAAATTAAGGGATTAAATCCCTCTTCTGCTAACCAAGTATGCTCTCATCAGCAGTTTGTTGATGATTTGGTCATTATGGGAGAAGCTTTTGTTAAGAATTCTAGCAACATTAAAAATTCTCTGACTAAATATGGGATAGCTTCTAGCCAGACTATCAATTGGGGAAAGAGCTTGGGTTTTCTCTTCAATGTTCCAGATAAAAGAAAGACTGGAATTTTGAGGATTTTGGGATGTGATTTGGGAACTATTCCAGGAACTTACCTAGGTCTCCCCCTTTGCTTGGAACCTCCTGATACTTTCTGGAGTTCTCTGGTGGATAGATCTCACAACAAAATTGTTGGATGGAAGGGCTTGCTACTAAGCCAAGCGGGCAAGATTCAAATTCTTAGGTCAACCCTCCAGGGTCTCCCTCTTTATGCTTTGAGTATTTTCAAAATCCCTAGAAAGTTTGGTGAAGCTATTGAAAATATTCAAAAAAAAAATTTGTGGACAGGTATGGAGAAAAAGAAAAGGATTGCCCTGATAGCTTGGGAAAAGGTTTGTCGACCTGTTAATAAAGGTGGTCTTGGGTTAAGAAGAATAAAAAATTTGAATGATCACCTCCTTGCTAAACTCATATGGAGATACTACAACTCTAGGGGAGAGTGGACTTTAATATGGGATAACAAATATAATAAGGAGAGGCCTTACTTGGATGCCTTCCTTGATGAGAACAGAGATGGGGGAGGCTCTTTTATCTAGAGAAATGCTAGTAAAAAAAAAGACATCATAAAAAAGGAATTAAATGGAAAGTTGGTAATGGAAGAAATTTTTATTCTAGGAAGATGAATGGATATTACAAACTCCCCTTAAGGAGTTCCCTTATTGGAGGAATTATGAAAGCCAATGAAAAATGATATTTGGAGGGAAAGTGATAGACTACTGGGACAGGGACCACTAGAAGGACTTGACTGTGATTGACAACAAAATGGGACAGCTCAATAAAATCCTTAACTCTATCACTTTGATTGAAGAAGAAGATAGGATTATATGGAAATACAGTCTGAATAGTAACTTAACTATATCATCTCTGTACCATTTGGAGTTTGAAGACCTTGATGAGCCCTGTTGGGATAAATCTTGGATCAAAGATCTTACTCTTAAAATCAATGTCTTTTTCTGGATCTTGATGCGAAATAAAGTCTTAACAATTGATAATTTTAGAAAAAGAGGTATGATTATAGTGAATAGGTGCTACCTCTATAATCAAGATGAGGAAAGTGTGGATCATATGTTTATTCATTATTCCTATGTTAGGTTAATTTGGGATTAGTTTCTTAACCTTCTTAACATAGAGTGGGTTTTCCCTGAGGATATGAAGAGTCTTCTCTACTCTTGGAACAATCACTCAAAGAACGATACTGTGATCAAGGTATGGAAGTTTGTTCTACCCTATGTCTGTTGGGGAGTTTGGAGAGAGAGGAATGAGAGAGTCTTTAGGAATAATTTGGCTAGTGAGAAGGAGGTTTTCTTCATAATTAAGAGAGATATTAAATAAAATTTAATTTTAAAGGATAGAGTCATGGATCCTTTGAATGAGGATGACATAAACTTCTTCAATAATTGGAAACTAAAAGGGAATGACAGGAAACATGATAGGAAAGAAAAGAGGGAGGAAGCAAGATGGGATTTCCCTCCTAGTGGATGGAAGAAAATTAATTTTGACGGTGCTTCAAAGGGAAACCCAAGGGTTTCTTGATGTGGCATTGTCATTAGGGATGAACATGGAATTTGTAGAGGTGTTAGAGCTATCCCTATTGGTATACAAACTAATCATAATGCTGAATCCTATGCTGCCCTTTAGGGTCTTATACTTGCTAAGGAGAAATGGTGTTCTAAGGTGTCGTTAGAGGATGACTCTCTCAACATTATCAAGTGTTTGAATAATGATAAACCATCCTTGTGGACTATTCATAACATGATTCAAAAAGCTAAAGATATTATGCATTATTTTGAAAAATGTATTGTGACTCATAACTTTTGAGAGACTAATGGTGTTGCTGACTGGGCAGCCAACATGGCTTGTAAGGTGGATGTGGTGACACAATGGAGTGATGGAAATGATATGCCAAATCAAGTCAAATTATTAATTGATAGCGACCATTTGAGGAGTAATCAGAAATAAAATCATAAATGGTAAGTGTCATAAAGGATATTGATGCGAAAGTGATTTGTCATAATTACCCTTTTAAGCGAAAGTACCCTGTGGTGATTACGAGCTAGAAGTGGCACACTTTCTGCATGTTTTTGGTTTTGCTGAGAATGAGGAGTGGTATTACTAATGGTATTATCCACAATTATCACAGAGGTAAAAATTTAAAATAGAGAGAATAGATGGGAGGTAGTAAGAAAAGAGTCGAGCCTGTGATCTGCAAAGAATGGAGGAATATGCCAAAAGTTTGGAAGATTCTCAAAGATGGAGGGATGGAGGATTTTTTGGAAAAAATTAATGGCAGAAAGCCCTCTATATCTAGGATTTTCACTAAAACCTAGAAATATGGCAACATTATAGTGGAAAATCAACAAATGGAGGTCACCGAGGAGATAACAGCAAAAGCTACGAGAATGGGCATGGAAGGAATTAATTTCTACAGAGATAGGGCGTTATTTGATAAGGCTTGGGAGGATTTTTCAGAGTCAAAAGAGGAAAAGGATAGACCAGTTAAGGTTGATACCTCATACCACAACCCAAAGTGCATATCCAGGCCTTGGAGGTATGTTCTGTTTGTGATTATCAGTTACATAATGCTCGATGGTAGGTTCACCCGTGCTTATGGCCACCATTTTATGCTTTTAAATAACTTTGGACATAAGGTGAAAGTTATTTTTCCCTATTATTTTCCTAGATCATTAGATTTCACCATTAATAGCTTGCAGAAAGACCCAAAAGGTGATCATGCTTCTCACCAGGGCGTGATGTTGTTAATTTATGAGGTTTTGAAAACAAAAAAAAGTTGAAAGACCTCTGTTAAAGAAGAACTAGAGAGATGAGGAAGACATAGAGGGTGATGAGGAAGACAATATGTATGAGGAAGAAAAAGAAGATGAAGATGAGTCCAAGGGATACAAAACCCCTAAAAACACAATGAAAAAGGGATCCTCATCTAAGAAGAGCCAGAATAATCCCTTCTTTGAGGGCTTTATTACGGATAAGTAAATAGATGATGATAAGCTGGAGGAAAGTAAAATGAGAAAGAAAAAGGGTAAAAAGTTGAATAAGAAAAAGACTTCAGTGGAAGAATCTGAAACAGAGAAGGATTTTGAGGAGGAAGAGAAGGAGGACAAAAAAGACACAAAGAAAAGAAAATGGGGAGAAGGTATGAAGAGGAACAAGACTATTTGAAAAGATTAAAAACCTAGCAAGAGGAGAATTGTCCTTTCCTCAGATGAGGAAGACATGACAGAGAAAAAGAAAAATGTTGAGGAAAACCCCGGGGAGGCTGAAAGAGGTGGAGACAGGGAGGACAAAAAAGATGACAATGAAGAGAACCAAAACCAAAAGGGGAATACATAAACTAATGAGAAAAAGGAGGAGGAAAAGGTGAAGCAAAATCTGGAAAAAAAAAGAATAGAGAAAGAGAAAATAGGGCATGAGGAAATAGATTAATATGAAAATGAGGAAATGGGCAATTATCATAAGCTTGATGATATCAAGAAAAGAAAGGACTGCATTGTGGATTTCACGCGTATGGTGAGTAATTTTATTGAAGATAATGCAAATATGAAAAAAAAATTGAAGTTATGAGGGCCGAGATTAATATCTTAAAAAGCATAGGTATTGGTGAGAGACCAGTGGCTGATTGCCTAGATGAAATGAAAGAGGTTGTTGGGAATTTGGAAGCCCAGGTGGAATTTGTGAACAAAGTGGGAAGAATGGAGAAACAGTTGAAGGACATCATTGATAGGGCTGAGGATGAGGACAGAGCAGGGAAAATCAACAAACTGAACATAAAGGTCAAAAAATTGAAGGAAACGGTCAAGAAAATTGGGGAGCAATGCTTGGTGAGCCTAAAGGCCTATACAGGACATGCATAGATCTTGATGGACAAGTTAGATGAGGACAAAGGGGAAAATGATTGCAAAGAGGGGAAGGAGATCACAGGACTGGGAACTCACACAAGGGAAAGCACAAAGAAGATGAGTCCAAAGGCGGACAAGGAAACTGAAGACCTTAAGAAATTGGTAAATCAGATGTAGATTATGGTCGTTCAGGCCTAGGAAATGGTGGAGGGCATGTAGTTGTCTTTTACTATTTTCTATCCTTTTTGTTTTTTTTTCCTTGTCCTTATTGTGTATCTATGGGACTTTTTGTTTAGTTTTTTATCTTTTTTTCTACTGTTCTTTCCTTGCTAGGTGCTACGGCAAAGATTTTGCTGAACTCTATTGAATATTTGTAAAACTTTTGTAAATGTTTCAGGTCCTTGAAAAACCTATTTTTACTTAATCAGAACATTGCAAATAAAATTTTGAGTATTATTACACTACCTATTAAGGTTGGTCCAGTTCTTCTTAACACACCTATTCATGTTATGCCTGGACCTCTCAATTATAACCTTTTATTAGGAAGACCTTGGTTACATACTATATATGAGATTCCTTCTACTCTTCATCGTAAGGTTAGGTTCATTTATAATAATCTGATGTATACACTACATGCGGATGATGCACAAAATCCTTGCTTAAATGCGAAATATGCTAGGGTTTTTGAACCTATACAACCAAGTAAGGAACCTAAGAAACCACCTGAAGTTCAACAAATAGAAGTTCCATCCTCTTCCTTGACTAAAGATGATTGGGGAACATTGGATTTTAATCCCTCTTTTATAGGAGAATACAAATTTTCTAACTTAGAGTTTATGAAAGACCAAAGTGGGTTTGAAAAACAAGTTTTAATTCCTTCTCCACTTTCTGGGGAATTAAAAAGTAACTTTGTTGTTGCTTCACTTGAAGAAATAATTGAGACAATAAAACTAGATTGCTATGACATTGTGACATGCCACTCCTTTAACTCAATCTGATATGGCCGATAGATATGGTTCAGGTTATCATTTAGTTAGGAAATTGGGATTCAATGGGAAAGGATGTAGAAAATATGAACAAGGTATACAGGTGCCCTTGGACAATGAATTTTATGATTATACTTATGGGCTAGGATTCAATCCTTATAAACAACCATCGGCTTTTCCTCTTAATGTCAATCATATCTGTGGTGGACATTAAAATTGGTTAATTAGCTTCTCCTTGACATGGATCAAAAACCTAGTTTTGATATTTTTACTAAGGATGAAGCCCTAGCTTATTTTTAGGGGCTTATCAAGATCTACCTACGTTTCATCATAAAAGGAGAAAACCTTATTTTTGAATAATGAAGCCTATTTGGGAGAATATGGTGAACAAGATATTTCTCCTTTTCCAATGGACTCTCCCATGCAAAGTAATCTATTAATAATTGAGACTACGGAAGTTCAAATGGATGAGAATGATCCTGAAAAAACAATCAAAGTAGGGAAATATTTGAGCCAAGATGAACACGATCAATTGGTTTCCCTCTTGCTTGAATATAAGGATATATTTTCTTGGACATATTTGGATATGTCGGGTATAGATCCTAAGATTTTTACTCACAATATTGTTCTCAAACCTAATGTCAAACCTGTGAAACAAAAATTCTAAAAGATGAATCTTGGCATTGCCTTGTTAGTTAAATCCAAAATTGAAAAACTATTAGGTGTTGGGTTCATCCATTCTATTGATTACTCTGAATGGATTTCTAATATTGTGGTCATTTCTAAAGGAGAGAATAAGATAAGGATGTGCACTGATTTTTGAGATTTAAATAAGGCATCCTTAAAAGATGATTTCCCCCTACGCAATATTGATATGATTATGGATTTGACAACGGGCCATGCTTTATTATATTTTATGGATGGGTTTTTGGGTTATAATCAAATATTTATTCCTATTGAAGACCAACTTAAGACCGCATTTATAACACCTTGGGGAACATTTTGTTGGGTCATGATGCTTTTTGGATTAAGAAACGCAGGAGCAACTTATAAACATGCTATGACCTTGATTTTTCATGATTATATCCATAAGATTCTAGAAGATTATGTAGATGAAATCTTGGTGAAATATATACAAAGAGAGGATCATGTGTTTATTTTAAGACAAATATTTGAAAGAATTAGGAGTTATAATATGAGATTAAATCCTAAGAATTGTGCTTTTGGAGTTGATTCTGGTAAATTATTAGGATGTATAATCTCTAAGCAAGGCATAAAGGTCGATAATGAAAAGATTGATGCTATTGTTAACATGCCTCCTCCTAAGAATATTTCTCAATTACGTAGTTTACAAGGAAATACAAGATATTCGTCGCTTTTTTTTTAACTTAGCCAATATAACTGTTCCTTTCACCTCCTTGCTTAGAAAAGATACCATTTTTTCTTGAAACCAGGAATGTAGAAAATCCTTTGAGAAATTTAAGGAGTATCTTGCTAATCCTCCTATTTTGCAACCTACTCATTTAATAAACCCTTCTATCTATATACTTCGCTACTTCCCATGTTGTAAGTGCATTGTTGTCTCAACATGATAGCGAAGGTAAGGAAAGACCAGTATACTACATTAGTCAAACTTTACTTGATTATGAAACAAGATATACCAATTTAGAAAGATAATGCTTGGCTTTAGTTTATGCTTGTCAAAAAATCAAGCATTATCTATTGAATGTTGAGGTTAATGTGATTGTTAAATTTGATCCCCTAAAACACCTTTTCTTAAAAACTAATCTCTATGGTCGTCTGGCTAACTGGGTGATGTTACTTACAAAATTCAATCTTAATTTCATTCTTCAAAAATCAATTAAAGGACAAGATTTAACTAATTATCTAGCCGAAGCTCCTTGTCCTCATTCTAATATGAGCATAACCTCAATAGAATTTCCTGATGAGAATATTTTAGCTATTAAGAAAGAAGATGTTTGGGAATTATGTTTTGATGGTTCTAGATGCAAGACAGGTTCTGGTGTAGGCATTATCTTGGTCCCTCCTACAAAGAAACCAATCCCTATGTCATATAAATTGACCTTTCCTTGTACTAAAAATATTGCAGAGTATGAAGCTCTTATAGCTGGCTTACGGGCAGCTTCATCCCTTCATATTAAAACTTGGAAATCTATAGGGATTTATAATTGATTGTTGAACAAATCAACGGGGGTTATCAGACTAAGAATGATAAAATGATGCAATATAAAGAGTTGGCTCTTGATATTCTTTCACAATGCTCTTCTTATACAATTCATACCTTACCTAGGCAAGATAACCTTCCTTGGTTTGCCTCGATAATAATGCCAAAGATTTTCAATTTACTAAACACACTCTTAAACACCCTGCAATTTCTAATAAGGTTACTGTTGATTGTTTTAACTTGCATTTGGATGATTGTTATTCACATATCTTTCATTTTTTGAAAGATAATACATTTCTTGAATCGAAAACAAGGAACATGTGTAATCATATTAGGAAGCTTGCAGCACATTATATCATTTTGTGCGATACGCTTTACAAACATTCTTATAATGGTTTTCTATTAAGACGTCTTGGTAGAACTGAAGTTCTGATAGCTTTAGCAGAAGCTCATTCTAGTTCTTGTGGGGGATATTTTGGTGGGAAATCTCTAGTTAATAAACTTCTTAGAATGGGATATTATTGGCAAACAATGGAACAATATTCTTTTACATTTGTTAAGAAGTGTTCTTATTGTCAGCAACATGGTAATTTAATTCAAGCTCATGCTTGTGAACTTCATAATCAAGTTTCTCCATGGCCTTTTAGTATTTGGGGTTTTGATCTCATTGGAAAAATCTCGCCATATTCTTCTCAAGGACATACATACATCCTCACGGATACAGATTACTTTACGAAGTGGGTAGAGGCTATTCCTATATGTTCTACTACTGAGGATATTATTTGTGATTTTATTCTTAATCATATTATAGCACGATTTGGTATTCCTTCAATGATAGTTTCAGATAATGACACTTCTTTCAAGAATAAAGAAGTCACAAAATTCTTGGAGAAATATCGTATTCAACATAGATTTTCTACTCCCTACTACCCTCAATCTAATGGTCAAGCTAAAGCATCGAACAAATTTATTGAACAAATCTTAAGGAAAATAGTCAATAAGCATGCGAAAGACTGACATACCCAACTTACTTATGCTTTATGGGCTTATAGGACTAGTGTTCGTACTGCCACGGGTACTTCTCCTTATAATATTGTATATGGTGTTGATGCTATTATGCCATTAGAATTAGAAATACCTTCTTTATGTGTTTCATTCCATGGGACAATTGACAAGGATACTTTCTAGGAACAACAATTACAAGAATTAGAAATGTTGGATGAATAAAAAATAAATGCTTTGGAGCATATTAAGGCTTATCATAAATCACTTCAAAAATAGTATAATCATAAGGTGATTGAATGATCATTTTTGATAGGTGATTTAGTCTTATATGAAAATCAAAGGAATGTGAATGCTTTACTTGGTGAAAAAGGGAAATTTAGCCCTAATTGACTTGGACCTTTTCTGGTAATTGAGGATTTTACTTCATGTGCTTATAAGATTTATGATATGAATGGTGTTCCCCTTAAGGAACCTATTAATATTATGCATCTCAAACATTATTATCCCTAACACATCAATTTTTCTTTATGTATTTATGTATTCCCTATAGAATAGTTATGTATGTTTTGTAGGTTATGTGATTTGAATACATTCATACATAAATTCATTCTTTCTTTTTGTTAAGTTTTTGTGTATTGATGAAAAGAACAAGTAATCAATCATAGAACTAACTGGGAGAGCAATTTATTTTTCATATATATATATATATATA
>MU226104.1:5034342-5046624 GCA_018584345.1 Thuja plicata
TATAAACTTCGATGAGGTTGGTACATATATGGCACATGTGCCATGTCTATCAATCTCTATCTCTATGCTCTGAGGGTCAGTGGCTCCCAGCTCTCTCTTCTCTGTGGTGTGAGGATGAAGATCTCAGTATGGTAGTATATGTACGACTCCTCAATATGCTCATCTCATAGTTATGCTCTTGAGCTCTTTGTAGGTCAGCCATCAATTTCTCTTCTCTTTCTTTGCATAACCTCATCTCTCGCTGGACACATACAAAAATATATGCATGTCTACCCAAATCCATCTATCCAATAAGGGACTCTTTCTCGATAGTTGATAGTTGGTAGGATATACATGTATCCTTCATAACCTCAGACACAAAGCTCCTCCACTTTGTTACGCTAGTTGTAGAATTCAAAAACATACTTGTGTTTTTATTACTTCTTCTAGAAACACATTTACTTGAAATATTCAAAACAAATTACATGTACCATACCTGGATCTCCCTCCTAAGTGTCACTGGAGGATCTAGATGGTGGGGGATCACTATGTCTAGGTCTAGGTGGTGGTGTCTCTGTATGTGCATGGGGAGGTCATCGTGATCTCAATGGTACAACATAGATCGCCTAATTATTTGCACCTGTACTACCACCTGGGGGCATATCCTCTTCTCTCTCATATGCTCCCTCATTTTCTCTCTCTTCTTCTCTCTCTTTTTATCTCTCCTCTACCCTCTCCTCCTCCATGGGATCTCCCTCAGAGATGGGCTCCTCCTCATCTCTATGATCCTCCTCCTCCTGCTCTGGTAGGTCACCACCTCGGTGTGTCCTCTCTGAAAGACCTGGATCACCTGTAGGGTAGTCATCATGGAAGATGGGGTGGATCCCCTATAGACTCCAATACCTGATATAATCTCTACTCACACCTAAATGGGATGCATTGAGATCTGCCTCTATATCCTCAGACTCATCTATCTCATTATCTACAATATCTGCTATTGTGGGTCAACATATGGCACCAGGTCTCTGATAGTATCTCATCAGAAATGCATACCAAGGTACTATCTAGGGGACCCCCTATGTCAGACCAAACTATCTCATCACTCTATCATAATAATATGGCAACATTGCATGAATGGTAGGACCCTCTAGCAGCTTGCACTACTAGGAGTGTCTCAACTGGTGTCGAGTATCTGGCCAGCCTATCATTTGATAGTATGGTCTCCATATCACATCAATACCTGGTATATAGTCAAAGCATACCCTCCAAAAGAGGATATCTCTGTACTTCCAAACATCTGCTAGAAGAAATGCAAAATCTCTTGGTGTGCTCACATCTACTGTCACCAAAACACCCTGTGGTAGTGTACATGTGTAATTCTCAAACATCCAAACCTGTAGAAAGGTGCACACTATAAGAATATCTCACTGAAATCTCACTAACTCAACCCATGGTAAGGATAGGCTAACATGGTGCGGCCCCATGAGAAAATAATCATGTCACTCTCCATCTTGTGTACGAGATGAATGAATGGTGCAAAGAAAACTGTGCCCTTTATATTGGGTATTACAACCAAAGAGAGTATACATAGCATCACTCTCTATACCAAGGGTGTCCTTAGGAGGACCCCACTACACTCTTAGTCTAACAGGCTTGCCTCAGACTAGAATTTGTAGGATCCTGTATACATCCTCCAATGTGATTGTGATCTCTCCTGATGGAAGATGGAAGGAACAAGTGTCCTCATCCCACCTCTTTATCATGGCTAATATCATGGATCAATGGAACCTCATCTGTGGTAGGATTTCTACCCAGTACAATCCCACATCTCTCAATAGCTTTATCTCATCTTATTGTAGCTTAGACAGGTTCTCTTTGATAGTCAGTAAAATCCCTCCAAAGGGGTTCTCTCAGAGATGGACAAGATCTTATCAGCACAAATAACATCATATCAATAATATATCATCAAAAAACTACAATAACCACTTGACCTAGTCAAGGTTGACCTTTTTGGGTCAAGGTCGACCTTTCTGGGTCAGGGTTGACCTTTTTGGGTCAGGGTCGACCTTATCTCTAGAAAGGACAAGACCTTCCCAGTTATAATCGACCTTAAAGGGTCAAGGTCGACATAACTGGGTCAAGGTCAAAATTTTTGGGTCAAGGTTGATCTCCCATATAAGGATAGGAATTTCTCAATCACAAACAACAAAACAAGGAACATACCTCAGGCAGTGGTTGTCCGCTGGCCAGACACTCTCTCAGGACCTCCATGTGACTCGCTCAAAGTTCTTCTCTCTTCGGCATTTTGATACTTGTTTCCAAGCTTTGAAAATGGTAAGGATGATCACTTAAGTGTTTCTTCATCTTATTTATAGCTGCAAATTAGGGTTTAATTAGGGTTTTGTTTGAATTTACCTAGGTCAAATTTGAATTTCCTTTTACATGTATTTAGATAGACATTCACTCTTTTCATCATAACTTGAGTTTGGTAGCTCCGTTTTTAGTGTCGTTAGTGGCATTGGAATTTTGATTCAGATACCTAACCTCTTGAATTGGTTTAGGAATATTTTTAATCCTCCTAAATGGTTTAGGAAAGGAATTTTAAATAAAATACATATCAAGTGTATAGATCTAACCTTATCACCCTGTTTCACCTTTCAGAATTAGTAAGCTGAAACAGGGGGCATAAGGGGCTCTATTCACTTCAAAAAATAATCTTAGTAAGACTTAGGTGCTCTGTGGATTTTCATTTTTGTTCTGTAGGTTGCGGACACTAACGGTTTCTTGCAAGATCTCCACATTGAGGACTTGGCTATATCTTTTTTACTTTACAATGTTTTCTTACTTTAGCTTGCATATTAACATAGTGTCATACCTAAGCTAAAGTGGGGTCTAAATGTGTTATCTTAAAATAGAAGCACTTCCATTTTGGTAGGTTTAGCACCCTTGAATAGTACACTTTCATATTAAATCTGCATTTAGGATGCATATGCACTTAATTCTACATTTCTAGGTGAAATTAGGGTTAGGATCCTTTGAGTCCTCCTTAATATCCCTTTCTATGACTCCATTTTTAGGTATAACCTATGTATTAGACCTCCTAAATATTCATCATACCCACTCTTTGGCCTTTGTGCCTCTATACAGCATTCTAGTGTGTTTTCTGACCTTCCTGGGCCCCCAGTTTACCTAGGAATCCTGCAGATTTCCCAAGGAGACCAGCCTGAAACCTCAGGGCTGTGTTGAGGTCGATCCTGAACTAGGTTAGAATAGATTTTGACCTTTACCTATGTCAAGGTCAAGTTCTTCCTTGACCTAGGTCAAGGTCGAGTTCAAACTTGACCTTTGTCAGGAGGTGGTCCCCGCTTTCAAATCTAGAGCTTATCAGGGTTCTAAAACTTAAAATATGTCCCTGGGTCTGGATGCAAAAGTGTTTTCCCTGATATTCAGATTAATACATCCCTTCCTTGGTTTTTTATTGTAATTGGACCATAATTCAAGGTTAAATTTTAATTTGGGTCCCTTGCATTGCCCTAGGAGGTCTATATTGGGATCTCTATATAAACACTCTCTTTTGCCTTCATTTGTACATGGGAGAAAATCTTAAGATGATATGGTGCAATTACAATTATTATATAATGATGATGCAAGAAATAAAGAGGATGATATAGAAGGACAAGATATGATGATGCATTGAGACATACAAGCATTTTTGTGGACAAGCCATTGTGGGTCTTCTTTGGAGCAAGAGAGAGTTCTTCCTTCCTTCCTTCTTCTTGGATCCAACATTTTCAACATTCAAGCATTCAAAACCTACTATCATGGGGTAGCAACTAAGTATTGTGAGTTTGGTAGGAATACTTTAGCCTCTAGGGCTTGGTATGCTTTCTTTATCATATTTAAATCTATGCATTGCTTTCTCATTTTCAATTCATGTTCAGGTTTTAATCTAGAGGATTAGATCTTGACATTACACATTTGAAGCTCTTTCCAAGAGAAACACACACATACATTCTACTATATTTGACTATTCATGGAGGTGGAGATCACCAAAATGGGGGTTTGACTAAGGCAAAACCCTATATAGCCACCCCAAAACCCCTCTTTTTCAGATATTTGCAGGTGTTGTTTCAGGAGTTACAAGTTCAGAAACAGTGGATCAGAGTGTAGATTCGAATACCCTTTTCAGAAAACTTCTAGGATTTGAAAATAGATTTCATGTCAGAGACTTTTTAGGTCGATTCTAACCTAGGTCAGAATTAGAAATTTTGGGTCAATGGTGACATTGACTTCAGTGTGCAATTCAGAATTGTGTCAGAACGGAAAAATATTTGTGATTTTTGTTCATTTCTGCATTTCTATTCCAGATCAGGTCTTATATTTTCTAGAAACTCAACACAGGCTTCAAAAAAAATGGTATTTTCAGATCTGCTATGATGTGACGTAGGTATTTTACTCCATTAATCTTTGCTTTCATTTCCAAATCTATATCCCTTATCAATTACAAATTAAATGTAAATGGTTGAATATGGCATATGTCTCTTTTATATACAAATCTCTATTGTACAAACTCTATTTAGGATACCATCCAAATTTACATAGTACAAATGTCATAATAAGGACTTTCATTGTCCTACTCGGTTAAGAGATTTATCTGTAACAATGGTTAAAATGATACAGTAATGATCTGATTCAAATACAACTCTATTTTAGAGATTTTCAGGTCTATGCTAAGTACATAATACCTCTAGTCAATTTGTTCAATTCAGTTCATCTCATACTTCATACTTGCTCTTCTCGGTAATGCTCTTTCCTCTATTTTCTTGGTGATGTATACAAAAAATGCTTGGTTCTATCTTTAACTAGTTTGATCAGTCATGCATAAAATTCACATGTGCGCATAAGGTGTGATTCAAAATGAATCTCTTGTCTCTTATATAGACACCATGTCTCATTTAATTTCCATTCTTAATATTTTTCCACTTAATCTCCATTGTTAATTTTCCCGCTTGATCCATCCTCGACAATTGTGTTAAAAACATGTTTCAATCTTTGTCGTCCGATCATCATTAATTTTTCAAAACCATTTGATCAAATAAAAAAATTTATCTGTTACCTCAAAATAATCAATTTCCATCTCATCATTCTAGTCAGCCTCGGTTTGATTAAATTTCTTGGTCAATAGTTGTGTCAGAAATCTCTTGCTCGGTTATCACTGTGCTCGATATACACTGTGTTTTACTCAATATTCACTATCTCTTAGTGTATACAAAACTCTTCATTTACCGACCACATAAACTTTGTTTTTTTCTAGTTCTTTAATTTACAACAAATGTTTTCCACCATAATAATACTCAAATAAGTTGACATCAATGACAATACATTAACTGATAATGTTTATCATCACATCTGTAACTCGGTTGAATATCAACAAATGACTTTAAACATACAATCAATTTTAGTTCATCAGTCTCTTCATTCCATTCTCATTACAAAACAATGTAAACTTGTCAAAAGTAAACTCACCTCCTATGTCAGATCTTAGACATTTCAACTATCTTCTAGTTTCTTTTTCAACTCGGGCCTTATACCACTTAAACATTTGAAATGCATCATATTTTTATTTTAACAACATTACAGACATCATTCATGAATAATAATACACAAATAAAATAAAATATTTGTCTCCATAATAACTTCGAGTTCTCATTGGTCTACATAAATCAATATGAACCAAATCCAAAATTCCTTGTGTAACATAAGTCTTGCTTGCAAAACTAGATTTAATCATCTTACCCATCTGACATTCTCTATACATAGCATTCTCTAGTTTTTCAAGTCTCGGTAGTCTTCTTACTCTACTCTTCTTACTTAATTTGATTAATTTGTCAAAATTAACATGACAAAGCCTTTTGTACCATAACCAAAAATCTTCAATTTTAGCAAATAGGAAACTCTTCATAGAAGTATCAAGATAAAATAGATTATCTTTAGATTATTCACCAGTAGAAATTAGATTACTCTTCTCATCAAATACTTTCACTCTTCCATATTGAAATTTCATCGGTGACCTGTATTATTTAGCTTTGCAACACTCAACAGATTATACTTTAATCCTTCAACCCAATAAACATCATCACATGTTGTGTTATTCAGTACAATTATAGATCCTTTTCCTTTCACAAGATATAGAGCATCATTACCAAATCTAACATACCCTCCATCATACTTTTCCAAGGAAATAAAATTAAGTGTGTCACCAGTCATGTGATGTGAACAACCACTATCTATAATCCATGTTTCATTCTTACTTACTTGTGATATTAGGTCTCTAGGTTCTTCTTCATCAGAATCATCATTTATAGCAACATAACAACTTCTTTTTCTTCATTACTCTCAAGAGAATCATCATCACTTAGTCCTTCATTAACAATATAACAAGATTTCTAAAAAAAAAAAATTTATTCTTTGTATCTCTTGAATTTGTTTTCTCTCTTGTCCTTATCTTTGTTATCTCTCTTTTCCTCCTTATCTTTCTCTGGACAGTTAGATGCAAAGTGACCAACTTTATCACAATTAAAACATTTCAAGGGTAACTTACCTCGGTATTTTCCTTTGTCTCTTTATAGCCTTCTAGCCAATAAAGATTCAAATTATCTTTCATTCTCATCACATTTAGTAAATATCTCTTCAAGTCCTTTAGTGCAACTAAAAAATTTCTCACTAGCACTACTCAAGTATGCATCTCTAGCAGCAGCTTTCCTAGCCTTTCCAATATTTAAAGTAGACTTAAATGAAAATTAAATCTTAGAAGTAGCTATTGTCAAAATCATTTAACTCAAATGCAGTTAACTTACCAATAGTAGCGTCCAATGAAACATTTATTTGGGGTATAGATCTCAGCTCTTGTATAGCAGATATATGAATAGCATAACTCGGTAGCAAGGTTCTCGACATTTTTCTTGTAACAACATCCTTTGTTATGATACCACCAGCTCCTCTAATAGAATTAACAACCTCCTTAAGTCTTGTACTATATTGTATTATGTTCTCTCCTTCCTTCATCCTCTTAGAGTCAAATTTTCCTCTCAAGCTTTCTGCTTTAGCCTTCTAAACATGCGGATCTCCACCATAGGTCAAAAAAATCTTATCCCACATCTATTTTTTAGTAGTACAACCATCAATCTCATCATATCCCTGGTCATTAAGTGTAGAAGCAATCTCAATCATGACTTGTGTGTGTTCATGATTTTGTCTTTGCTTACTGATAGTCAAAGGTGTAGTAGTCAGTGCTACATATTTATTCTCAAGATAGTAAAGTGCATACTTTCCTACTCCAGATACATGCAACATCATTCTAATTTTCCATGTAGAGAAATGATCCCAATTAAGCTTTGGTGCTTCCCTCTTATACATCTTTAGATCTTAACTCAATTCCTTTAAACTTATCACTTCAGAGTAACAAAGCTCTGATACCAATTATTGGTCCCACTAAGAGGGGGGAGGGGGTGAATCAGACAAATCAAAACTTAAACACTTAAAAATGAGCTCACTGATTCACTCGGTAAATAATAAATACAATAAATAACTAGTTCACCAAATAACATAAGCAACAATCAATTATTCAAACTTTACAACATCAGACTAACCATGTAAACATAATATATAACTCATTAACACATGATTTAATGAGGAAACCCAATTTGGGAAAAACCTCTATGAGAATTGTAACCTACAATATAAATGTACCCTTCTGAAGTACGCTTGATTAAGAACTTATCATGTTAAAGATTACAAACACATTTGCTAAATGTGACCCTGTTAGGGGATTTACCTCAGATCTATTAAGATCTTCACCCTATTAGGAGTGGCCTTGTTAGAGGTCTTTAAACACTCTTTTGGAATGTCATCTAAGTCTAGGTTTTACAAATAGGACGGTTAAATCCACTTGATTAAGAGATTTATCTATTACAAATATTAATAAGCAACAATAAAGTTTGATCTATAAAAATAGCAACTCACTATGCTTGTATCAGATCCTTTATGCTCAATTGAATACTGGCATCACATACTCCATTTATCTCTTTTTCAGACTATAGATTCTTCAATCTCTCTTTCTCTGTTCTCTATTCTTAAATGTTATTTTTTAGCTTCTTTCCTTCCCTATTCAATTCGCCAGTAGACTTACACTTTGTGTAATCCTCATCCTTTATATAGAAATAATTTTGCCTCGTAATCTCCTTAATTTGATTTTCCTTCCTTTGTGCTCAACCGTTCGTTCATCTTCTTCATATTTCTCAACTCGGTAAACCATTTCACTTTTACCTTGAAACTTGTAACTTTTCTTAGAACTTTCATTATTCTTTTTGACCACTTGATCTTCGCCTTAGATCTTCATATTGAATTTTCCTGTTCGTATATCTTGTAACAAACTTCATTTAATTCATTTCCTCATCCAACTCATCATCGCTTCACATTAAATTCAATTTCATCATCATTTAATATCAGTATACTGTACTCGGTAAAACTTGCTTTGCTACTCGATAACTGACTTCATTCACTGCTCGGTGTCTAAGTCATCTTCGGTGCTTGGTAACTGTAACTGACTCACATAACATTCTACTGACTGACTCAGTATAGCTCGATAAAGTATCTCTTTCAGTCATAAATTTATTTCATTGTAGTTCCCAACTTGATCAATCAAATGTACCAATTTGATAACTTAAAATATATAGTAGAAAACAACTATATCATCATTACTTCATCATTTTCTGATCTGTATTTGTCACCCATTTAACTTCTCCTCTTAAGATATGGTAACACAATAAAAATCAATTAATCAATTGCTTGACATCAATGAAAAAACAACTAATCTAACCATTTCTACAATCATGATACTCTATATCACTCAGTCTTCATCATCTCCATCAAATATTCATCAGCTAATCAACACCTAGATCATGTGATAAATGTTTTAGTGGTGTCATTTCTGGAAACAATTCTTCTAGGATGATTGAATCCATTATACCAGAAATCTTTTAAAACTGCGAAGGTATGATAGTCCAAAACATTTAGTGAGCTCAAGTCTCAATTAGTTTCTTAGAGAAGTTTCTTGTTTTCAATAAAATGTTGTAGATGATTACTTTTGCATGTAGAATCTAGAGTATGAAAATTGTCTTCCCAATGAAGTATCATTACAAGGGATACCACACGCCCACTAAGATGGGCAATTTTCATAGTGAGATCACTGACACAGACAAAGATCACAACTTTATTCCATCAAAAACATCATTCAACAACTCAAAGGAATGATTGATATAGTGAGCACACAGAAATATTTGCAACAAATATTCCTAATAAAAGAAAATATGAAGCAAATCATGAATGACATTGACGAAGTGCAAAAAATTGAAGCACACATTTAGAGGTTTAGAAAGAAGAAACAGGGGAAGGTGAATGCCATGGAGTTACCCAATTTTGATCAATTCCAAGAGATAACATAAAGATTCTGCAAAGTTCGCCCCAAGGATCCTGCAAGAAAACTAAGTGTATAAATTTCGAATGGTACCAGGCAGTTGTGGACTTAGTCAATTTTTCACTCATAAGTTTTTCGAAGGTCCACAACCTTGAAATTCCATAATCAAGTCATTTTGGACTTAGCCATTTTTCAGCTTTGCATGTTTTGAAGTTGCATGACCCCAAAATTCCTGTACATGAACATTTTTCATGTTTTGCATGAAGATTTATTTATTTTAGCATGGATGCATGCATGCAATGGGTCATTTTTGCATATCAAGAGAGGTCTTCTATCAGTTGGCATTCAGAATAGCAATTAAATCTATGCAATTTTTGTGTAAGAAACAAATTCAAGTTCCAAATCGCATGCGTTCTTGGAAAAAATGGTGGAAATGCAGTTCACTTTTCTACATTTTGGGGTTGATTCCAGCCTGAATTTTTATGTATTTGATGCACACATGGATGGAAATGAATGCAAACATTTTAGTAATTAGTTTAGGAGTAATTTTGCATAGTTAAACTCTATTTTTAATTTTGTTTTTCCATTCTGTCATGGCTAAAAACCCTAGTTACGGGTTTGCATTTGCAATCGTAAAAGTCTATATAAAATTATATTACTAATGTAATGAGGGTCATATCTTTTTCAATAGAAACTTAATACAATTGGTATTGCATTTGTGGTGTTTTTGGCTGCCATCTATGTGGGTTTTGAGAATTTATTTTTAGAATTCAAGAACCAACTATGTTTCTTTGTGACTATTCCTGTGAATTGTTAAATTGGTGTTGATTTTTTTTGAATCTACTCATCGCGACGAATGTTGGGAGAAGATATTTCTATTTTTTATTGAGGACAGATTTTTCTCACATGTGCGCATATATGAATGACTTCATAATTTGATGAATTTTGAGAAAATGTTTATGTTACTGAATTCTATTGATGATTGCATCCACTAAATATGAACTATGAGTTTCTCTGATTTATGTTTCATGGGTTTTTCTTTTATCGTCTCTGAAATTTAATATGCGAGTTGAAACTTTGATGATTGATGTTCGTTAGGATTTTATTTCCAATAATTTTCTTGAAATCTCTCTTTACTCTCTCAATCTTTTGACATTTTTTGGAAAATTGGATAAATATAGGAATCACACTAGAGTTAATATGATTTGCATTGGTAGGAAATTGCATCCATTCTAAAAATCAAAAAGTATAAAAAAGATGTTGCTAAGTTCATTTTGTAGCCTTTAAGCGATTGAACCAGCAAAGGCCTCCTTGTGAACATTCACATTTATCTTCGATTGAGCTTTCCAAGTGGTTGTACCACGACCACAGAGAACCTTGGGAGTAACTTGGTTATTCTTTTAAGAGGGGAAACTGCATCACTTATTCCTAACTATTGCTTTGTGTAAAAATAATGCTCAACAAAAGTGGCGCTAGAAGTAGGGCGTATTGAAATTCATTCTTGGAACAACTTAGAAAATCATAGCGTTGGTGTTATGCAAACCCTCCATTGTCACGCCAACAAAAGTGGTGCTAGAAGGAGGGCCAAACAAAAGTTTTCATGGTTATATGATGTTAATGTTTGTAGCTTGAGTCGTATGATCACATATAATACTTTGATATTGATTAATAAAATTATATATATATATATATAATGCAAACTTATATTATTCTAATATATGATTGATTAATGAAACAATAACAATTATGATTTATAGACATGTCCCTTCAAGGGACATGTCTCTTCTAGTCTCTTTCTCAATATAAAAGAAAGAGAGATTGTTGCATTTGAAAGACATATACAACATAGAGTGCTATTACATTTGTAGCTATCCTACAACTTAACATGGTATCAGAGCCAGACTGCAAATGTAGAAGATAGACACAATTAACCACCAAAGAAAATCGATAATATTAATAAAAGCAAATATTTTTTTTGTAAAGGTAGCAATAATATTTAAGCATCGCTAACGGTGAAAGATGATATTAATAAATCATGAGAGTTATCGACCTCATCCTTAAAATAACAAGAGTGGTTGTTGGCATTGTGGTTGATTCTGAATTTGACGCCTTTGGGAAATTACAGGTTGAAAAGGATACTGTAGAGATGTCATTTTATAATGAAAAGGTTGTTGAATCTTTCATGATTGGCTGGCATAAAGCAGAATTTCCAATGACATCTGCATGAAAATGTATTTGGTCAAGTGCTCAGACAGGCGAATGTCTTTGGAGAACATGATTCCATGTATAGAAGCCTCGCATTCAATAACTTGTGATTGGAATGATGAACAGATGGTGAGTCACAGAACGGGTCTCCTCTAATTGCATAGGTCTTCCAACCATGAGTATCTATGTTAGAAGGCCCAGATACTAAATAATATGTTGTTGTAGTGTAAATTACAATATGTGAGTCCAATACTCTAGAGACAATCAGAGTGAAAATAAAAGTTGAGGATGTTGAATCAGACTGTAGACCTGTGATGTAATTGTTGGAATCTTGATGAAGTATTACAAGTGCTGATCTGATTATTCTAGTTTGCAAGATATCTTAACCATGGGTCACAATTATACTACAACTAGATATATGCTATCGAGAATGTTTGTAACCTGATTGTGATGTCATTAACAGCAGTCTAGAGTGGAGATGATAACTCAATCCCTAATATTATCGATGTATGAATTGAATAACAGATGGCAGTGGATTTGCAAAACACCAAATTGGTGTATATTTGAAATGTTGTGTGGATCGCCCTGAATGTTGTGACTAATAATCAATCTCCAGTTTGGAC
>MU226104.1:5077580-5090510 GCA_018584345.1 Thuja plicata
ATTAAATAAGTTTATTTCATTTATTAATATTCCCCTAAACCCCAACCTAACCTATCTCAACCACTTCTACCCTGGTTTCTAACCCTTCTCAACCCATTCACCCTTGCTAATCTAATCCTAATCCTAATTCTAGTCATAACCCACCTCCTAATGTTGTCACATTCCATTAAGAAATGCTTAGCAACTCAACCCACTTGAGAAAGTCCACTTTCTCAAGCTTGACTTCCTTAAGGTCCACTTTCTCAAGCCATCTTCTTACATCCTCCCTTGCCTTTTTAAGGATTTCATTAATACCTCATTAATGAAGATGCCTTAAGCCTATGTCTCTCCCATGCCTTATTAATTCCTTGGGCATTAATGGCTCTTACACCTCCATTAATGAGCCCCTTCACTCATTAATTCACCTTGTCCCCCTCTCTCTCTCTCATTCTTCTATAAATAGAAGCCATTTTTTAGAGTAAATAAGCCTTCACATTAGATCAAAAATACATTGTTATGTTGTTGGATTACTCTTAGAATCATATTGCACTTCTTATTCCATGTTTTTTCATTGTTAATATTCACATGCTTAGAGCTAGAATGCTTGTTTCACTTCTTTTTAGTTTGTTTTTAACTAAAAATCCTTCATGCTAGGTTGTATTTGTCACTGGTTTGTAGTATATTCTGAGGGCTGATATGTTACTAATTACACTCCTCCTAGTTAGTAGACAATAGGTTGATATTAGTGGGTTTTACATGTTTTATCTAACCTTTTGGACTAATGCAATGACTTATTGAGTGTTTGTGTCTTTTTCATCAGGTACCCAAATACACGCGCACATTTCTGGCGCCCATCGTGGGGCACAAATTTTGATTTGGCCTCATTTTCTAACACTTTCTTGTCAATTTTCATGCTCAGGATTCGGACACAAAATTGCATTTAATCTTGCAGGATCGCATCCCGGATACGCCATTGTACCGCGTAAATTTCAGCTCGCATCTGGGATTTCCTGAATCGTTTCTAGTTTTGGCTCGCATCTGGTCAGCAAGAGCTCACATTCGGTGAAAAGACTTGTATCCCAGATACTATATCACATTCAATAAGATTTTAGGCTCGTATTTGGTTGAAAAGCTTGTCTACTTCATTTGCCTAATCCTAACAAGTCTGACAAGTTGTGCTTTTTGTATCTTACAGATTAACAAGTGTTTGCAGGTATTTTTGGCAGTTTTCATGGAGTTGGATTAAATAGATACTAACGTAGTTTTTATAGGTTTCCAAACCCTCCCCCATCTTGACTTCTATTTATTTGCTTTTCAAAAACTTAAGACCATTTCTCCACTTGCTAAAACAACTAGATATTATGCTCTTTCCCTCTTGAGGAAAATCAAAAAGTTGGATGTTGTCTTATCATTTGTGATGAAATTGAGGGTAACTGAACAAGCAAACACACTATTTAATTCATTTTGGGGATAAAAATTGAACAAACACAAATCACTAAATCATGTGGGATCAATGAACAAAACTGTATAATTCTTTTCAGATTCAGTAATTGAACAAAACAAAGCACTAAATATGTGGGCTCAATGAACAACACATCATTTAATTGCTTTTGGATCAGAAATCGAACAACACAAACTCACTAAATTTTGTAGTTAATTGAACAAAACAAACTTTCTCTTTCTGTTTTCTTTAAAATAGGAACAATTAAATCAAGCTCAACATAGCTTGAGGGAAAGAACCTTTGTTTTAAGTGTTTGGAGAGAAAATGGCTTAGATTAGGAGAGTATGCTCTTCTTCTTTGGAAGAATCAGAAATCCAGACATCCAAAGCTCACCAATCCTGGTTACCAATCTTTAAACAGTAGAGGGCCTACCGGTTGAGAAAAAAATCTCTCAGGAATGACCCAAGTGAGGACAGGTCTTACGCTGACCCTTCCAACTCACTATAAATAGTTGCTTCCTTATAGGCCAAAGCCTCGAAAGATGGAACTAGTTTTATTCTTGGAATTTTGACATCATTCCTTAAACATATCGAGGTATATGTAGAGTGGAGCCGCTTGAATCTTGCTTGCGAGACTACATATATTCAGGTACTCATAAGGCTATACGCCTCAATTTTGCCTTGTACAATTCTATGGGGATAGTTTCGAATAGATTGCCCAATAATCTACAACAAATTCAACTGAAAGAATACCTGATTCATCCCTGAAATGGTGATAATCTTTGTGCAAGGCAAAAAGTAATTGCCCCAAGACACTCATCATATCGTTCCCTCACTTGCATTTGGAGTCGGCTAATACATTATCATGACTAGAGCCATTGCGTGCTTGATGATGGTTGTATTCTGATTAGCATTTGAGTGTGTACCTAAGTCAACGAGCAAAGATTTTCATCCTCCACCTAGAAAATAGGGCAAAAAGAGTGTTTGATTCACCCTCTTAACAATGCAAAACTGTATGATGTGTCAAAAAGATCACTAAAAAGATAAGCTTCTCAAAACAATCAACAAATTTCAAACCCTAGAGTACATGTGTTTTTCACACCTTACAACACCTCTTGATGCAATCTGGAAACAAACAAATTCACGCACTTCAAAAACAAATTGACCAAAATTGACCAAAATTGACAAGACCATCATAAGGTCGCATCCTATTTTTCCCAAGTCATATTCGGGGTTTAGGATCACATTTGGTGCATTGGATTGCATTTAGTCAACATATAGTCGCATCCAGATTCTAGGATCGCATCTGGTACCATTAGAGGCTCGTATCTGGGAGCTCGCATTCAGGATAGTGGGCATTTCTAATAGTTTTTCTTAGGAGGTCTCAGTTGTTTTAGGTACCCTTTTTTCTCTTTAGCTGGTTCCTATTGTTTCTTCTGGTCTCCCTGCTATTATTTTAAAACACTTTCAAAACGTCCACCTTACATGCATAGTCATTCTTTCACGATCGGTTCAATACATGTGGTCTATCCATTTTCTATCAACAACTTGATTCCCAGCTCACTATCAGGGCATTCTAACCCTCTGACGCTGAAATCATTTACATCCACCAACAAACAAAATAGTTACTTCTACCTAGACACACCCACTTGAACAATCTGAAAACCATACTTGCACTATTGGGAAACATTAACAAAGTTGAGAAACAAACTTCATGGTTAATACAAGACGCAACAAGTACACAACTAAAGGATCAAAAGTGCCTCCTAAGACACCACACTTTCAAGGAGAAACTTCTCGCAGATCCCTTTTTGATCTAGATTCACCTCCAATGGATAGCCATGCTAATGAATGGAGCAAGGCTTTTGAGGGTTATAATGATGGCAAACAAGCACAATCCGAAGGCACGAAAGAAGAAGAAAGACCCAAGTTTGAACATAATCCATTTGGGTCAGATAGTGAAGAAGAGATCCCTAAAGATGAGTACGAGAAACTCAAACAAAGTAAAAGGATCCACAAGCTATTGGAACGGATAATTGGTGATGAAAAAGAAAAATATTTCCTCCATCTAGCATTCTTAGGTGTCAAGCTACCCAAGGATTATAATGTGGACGACCGCAAAAAAAAGGAAGTACCAAACCCGATATCTATTCTCACCAAACAGCTCAATCTAATGCAAACAGAGCTCACTAAAATCAAACAAGAGAAGGACAAACCTAAAATGAAATACTCTTTGGATGTCATTTGTCCATTTCCTTTCAACAAACATATCACTATGGTCTTGTTTCCTCCTAATGTGGCAAGGCCTAAGTATGACAAGTACACGGGAGATACTGATCCACACGACCATGTAAGGGAATTTTGTGCTCTAAGCATTGAGTACATGCACGAACCTACTTACCTTATGCAACTGTTTCCAGAAAGTCTAGGAGGAAATGCCATGGAGTGGTTTTCAAAATTAAACCCTAAGGTCAAAACATTCGAGGAATTGATGCAACGGTTCATTCAGCATTATTCCTACAACATCCAACATGATGTCACTATGATGGACCTATGCAATACCAAATAGAAAACTGGAGAATCCTTTACACACTTCCTACAAAGATGGAGGAATATTTTTGCATGATATTCAAGGGTCATTCCTGAAATGAAAAAGATGGAAATCTTTGTCAATAATCTCATGCCAGAATTGAGCTATGCTCTACAAATGCAAGATTCTCCTAGCTTTGATAGGATGATTAAAAATGTTCTCTGTATTGAGGAAGTCATGGTCAAAAAGGGAGAGATCACCCTTCAAAATGAAAACAAAGGCAGTAGCTCCAACTCCAAGCCTAAATGGTGGAAACAAAACAAGAATGTTGTTAATGATGGAGTAGTTGATGCCTTTCACCTTAATTCTAAACCTGAAGCATTCAATTTGACCAATGGCATGCAAGCAAGAAAAGAGGCTAAAATAACACCTCCCATTCCCAAAATGAACAATGATAATGACAAAAGACGCACATGGACTTCAAAACCCCAAAGAACATTCACTCCTTTGGGGGAACCACTTGAGACCGTCTTAAAAATATTGTGGATAACAAAGTTCTTATGATTCCCAATTCTAAACCATGGGAACCAATGGTCAAACCCATATGGTGGGATGATAACTCCTATTGTATCTTCACAAAAACAAGGGACACAAGACTAATAATTATCTCAAACTAAAACATCTTATCCAAGACCTCATTGAAGGAGGTAAGATCAAGGTAGATGGACATACTACCAATGAAGACAATACGACATTTAACAAACCCTTTCCTAATTATAATCAAGGGGAAACATCTAAAGGGAAAGGTAATGAGGTAAACTACACCTATTCCAAGAGTGACAATGTGATCAATATGCTCAATATCAAAACTGAATCCATCAATGTGGTCACGATTAAAGGTGCTTCATCCTCCACAAACGTTGTAACCTGGAGCCAAGCGTAGGTCACAATCAAGGGACCTCCAAAACTGACACCAGCGTCAACATCCAAGGTTCCTATTATAACTATTCCTAAACTAGCAGCAAAACATGTGATCACTATCCCTGGAGTGAAATATGACTTGGTAGACCAATTGCAACAAACCACTGCCAAAATTTCCATCTTTGAGTTACTCAAGATATCCACTGTGCATAGGGAAATCCTAGAACAAGCTCTACACGATGCTAATGTTCCAAAGGATATTGATATAGACAAGTTCCAAGCGATGGTCAATCACATCTCAGTGCCACACTATCTCTCCTTCTCTGAAGAAGATGACAAGTCATTGACCCATCCACACAATCAACCCCTCCATATCGAAGTTCTTATTCATAAATCCTGTGTTAGATGTGTATTGATAGATGGAGGCACAGGATTAAATATCTGTACACTGGATCTCGTCAGGAGACTAGGTCTCTCAGAACAAACAATTGACACTAGAAACAAGATAACCATCAAAGCATATGATGAGGAAGAAAGATCCTCCAGGGGTCTCATTGCTCTATCTATCAGAGTTGGACCCACTGAAAAGAATGTTATATGTCAATTTTTGGATCTACCATTGGCCTACAACATTCTACTAGGGAGACCATGGATTCACGAGATGCAAGTTGTACCATCCACTTATCACCAATGCATCAAGTTCCCACATAATGGGATAGAAGTGACAATTCCTGCAGATGCCAACTACACTTGCAACAATATCAAAGCAGGTAGCATGATACCACACAACAAAGAGGCTAAGGATGCAGTTGCTCCTAAGACTACCAAGGACATGGTTATGAAAGGTTTTAGCAAAACATTAAAACTTCAAGAAACAGGTATGGGAGAGTACAAGCTGGACCTGACTCTTTCATTGACAGAGCTTCCAGTATCACTAAGATCCTATGGAAAACCATCATCAACATTCACACCTCTCACAATCAAGGAGCCAGAAGTACACAAGGAAACTGGCATGATAAAGGCATCTACATCTTCTTCAGATAACACAGAAAAATAGGCAGTCTTGAATTGGCTTTACAAGGGAGAACCAGTGGACTCTGAGGTCAAACATGTGAAGATATCCCCAGAGCAGTATGGAAAGGGATATGGTTTCCTCAAACAAATGGGTTACAAAGGAAAGGGACCTCTAAATGACATAGGATGAGGGATCATTGAACCCATACCCATGGATTTCTGCCTCAACGGAGATAAAACATGACTGGGCTTTAATACTCAATCTAACAAACCTACTTCAAAGTAGAGTCCACCTTCTGAAACAGGGAGTGATAAAATAGATGAGATAGTATCAGAACCATGGACTTATGAGAGATTACTACATATTGGTATAGAGAATCCTGAATATCAAGGAGAACACTACGTACCTAGTTTTGAGGTACCACGGGATCTTCATACTCCCTTGATAGCACAACCTCCCATTCAAGAGGTAGGAGACACCATAGCTACAATCACTCAAGAGGAACCCCGGCCACAGAATTTACATCCTAACTGGGGGAAATTGGTCACAATTTCACATGTTTTAGATCTACCTCACTTTGATCTACAAGCAACTAATCAAGTCCATCAAATAAACATTGCTAAATATTTGGATAGATCTTATGATGATGTCACAGACTCTCATGACTATGAATGGGATCGGCTCTCTATTTCCTCCGAGGAAATTGGGATAGATACAATTCACATGTTTGTAGCTTCCTCAGCTCCTATTAAACAACCAGACACTCTTTTCAATGACACTGATCCTCCTGAAGCAGAAGAAGAGTTCCTTCCTCCGATCATTGACGGAGACACTGGTGAATACATAACTCTAGAAGAATTTCATAGGCTACAAGCAAGAAGCCTCCTTTTACAAAGCGATGATGATGAGATATCTACTGACAAGTCCCTAGAGTTTGATCCATATATAACTGAAAATGACCATTTTAACAATGATCTTACTCTTATTGATCTAAACATCAAAGATATTAACTTAACAGATTATTTCATGTCAGTTAATAGTTTTGATGCTAACACGATGTTGTCCTTCCCAGAATCTGACTCCCTAAAATTGGTACTTCTAGACCTAATTGATTGGACTAAAACAAATCCCACTCCTATCCTCAACTTTCCCAATGACCACTCCCTAGCTTGTGAACCTCACCCTTCTTCCACCAATCCAAGGAGCGAGAACATGTCACAGGAGGATATCAAGTTTCTTAGTCACAAACTGAAAAATAAAAAGAAAAAGTAGACTGATGGTGAAAACCACTGTGTGGCAGTATCATATCCCAAAATAGTAAAGAAAAAAGATGTATCCAATGGTGAAAAACTCTTAGAGGCACCAAAGGATGAGACTCTTGATATCCTCCCTGAACACTTTCAGGAAAGATCTTCAGAATTGATTGAACCAACACAGCCAGTCAACTTGGGCACTATTGAAAATCCTCAAATAGTTCACCTAGCACAATCTTTATCAGAAGAAGAGAAGGTATAGTTCACAGAGTTTCTGAAAGAGAAAAAGATCAACTTCGCCTAGTCCTACACTGATATGCTAGGGCTAGATCCTAATCTCATTATGCACCACTTATCTATAGCTCTTAGGATCAAGCCCGTAAAACAAAAAATTTGAAAAATGCATCCTCATGTTGCATTATTGGTGAAAGCAGAATTAGAAAAGTTGTTGAAAGTTGGATTTATTCGAGTCATTGCCTATGCAGCATGGATCTCTAATGTAGTTCCTATTTCTAAATCTGATAAATCTATTAGGATCTGCACGGACTTCAGAGACCTCAACAAAGCATGTCCAAAAGATGATTTCCCTCTACCAAATATTGACATGATCATAGACCTTACGGCAGGCTACCAAATATATCCATTAATGGATAGATTCTCGGGCTATAATCAAATCAAGATCACCCCTGAGGATCAAGAGAAAATTGTATTCACATGTGCATGGGGCACATTTTGCTGGAACATTATGCCATTTGGGCTAAAGAATTCTGGAGCAACATATCAGAGAGCTATGACAACAATATTCTATGACATGATGCACAAAAACATGGAGGACTATGTCGATGACACATTGGCTAAATCTGAAGAAAGAGGTACTCATATTGCTGATTTAAGAAGGATATTGGATCGAATGGAACAGTTCCAACTCAGGCTCAATCCAAAGAAATGTGCCTTTGGGGTCCAATCAAGCAAGCTCCTAGGATTCATAGTTTTAGCAAAGGGAATCGAGGTAGATCCTACGAAGGTAAAAGATATTCTAGAGATGACTCCTCCATGTAATATCAGTCAAATTTGGACACTATAGAGGAGACTCCAGTCTATCACGAGATTTATGTCCCAACTTACAGATAAGGCACAACCCTTTACTAAGTTACTACATAAACGGGTTACATTCAATTGGGATGAACACTGCGAGCAAACTTTAGGGAATTAAAGGGGTACCTGGCTGCTCCACCTATTCTTATGGCACCTATCCGTGGAAAAATTTTACTCCTATACATTTCCACTACAGCTACATCCCTAGGAGTATTACTGGCGCAAGAAGATGAAACAAAGAAAGAACGAGCCATCTACTACATTAGTAGAACTCTAGTCACTTATGAGCTCAATTATAGTATTATTGAGAAAGCATGCTTAGTGGTCATCTTCGCATCATAGAAATTGAGATACTACATGCTCTCTCATACAGTCAAGCTCATTGCTAAGATTGATCCTCTAAAGTATCTTTTGAGAAGAACAGCATTAACAGGACGTTTGGCAAAATGGGTCCTAATTCTAAGTGTGTTTGACATTGAGTATGTCAAACAGAGAGCTATCAAAGGATAGGTACTTGCAGATCAATTGGTTGATTCACCACTCCAGGCTGATGAACCTTTACTAATTGAATTCCCTGATGAAACAATCATGCATCTCACTAAACATCCATGGAAGATGTACTTTGACAGTTCATTTACTCAACAAGGATCTGGAGCAGGGTTTCTCTTCATAACTCCACAAGGATATAAGATTCCCAAATCTTACAAATTGATGTTTCCATGCACCAACAATATCTTAGAGTATGAAGCATTGGTCAATGGCCTCAAACTCACCATGGAATGGAAGATCATAGAGTTACATGTGTATGGTGACTCTCAACTAATTATCAATCAAGTCAATGGCGAGTATCAAACAAAAGATGAAAAGTTGATGCCCTACAAGCAACTAGTTGATGATCTGAAGAATTACTTTATCTTTGTCACCTTCCAGCAGATACCAAGATCAGAAAACAAAGCTGCAGATGCTATGGCTACTTTGGCATCTATGTTACAACTAGAGGAGCATCAATTTTGCTATGACTTCTTGGTGGAAGAAATATCCTACCCTGCCTTTGCTAACCCTGAATACTAGGTAATATGTGCCTTGAATACCCCAAATCCATCTCGATATACCAGTATCATTGCCTACCTTTCTGACCAAACCATTCCCGCCAATCTATCTAGAAATGAAAAAATATCCCTGACTAGGACAGCATTGCGTTACGTCCTCATAACTAACAACCTATATCGATGTAGTCTCGACGGTACACTTCTTCAATGTTTAGAACTCGAAGAGTCTAATCTAGTATTAAAAGATGTCCACAAAGGTGTATGTGGATCACACTCAAATGGCTTTTCATTAGCTAAGAAACTGCTCAGAGTAGGCTATTATTGGCCTACCATGGAGAAAGATGCTATTCAATTTACAAAAGCATGTCTTAAATACCAAACACATGGAAACCTCATCCATGCTCCTGCCAGAGAACTTATACCTTTCATAACACATTGGCTATTTCAGCAATGGGCCTTTGACTTGGTTGGAAAAATATATCTCAACTCTTCAAATGGACACAAGTTCATCATTACGGCCACTGAGTATTTCATGAAGTGGGTCAAAGTCATGCCGCTAATCAAGCCACTGGAAAATAGGTGGCTATGTTCATTCTGAACTACATTATTTGTAGATATGGGATACCCTCTTCAATTGTGACAGACAATGGGGGCCAATTTAAAAATCAAGACATTGATGACCTCTATGAACGGTTCCATATTACTCAACATTGCTCCTCAATCTATTACCCTCAAGGTAATGGACAGGCTAAGGCATCAAACAAAAACATTCTCAAAATTCTACACAGAACTGTAAGCAAGTCTGGTAGAGACTGGCATCTACAACTGAATTCGGTACTATGGGCCTACAGAACAAGCATCAGAAAACCAACTGGAGCCATGCCATTTTCTCTAGTCTATGGCACTGAAGCAGTATTACCTATTGAGGTTGAAATCCCATCTTTTCGGATATCTTTACAAGGACTGGTTACTGATGAACAGTACCGCATTGATCAGGTAAATTCTCTGGACCTACTAGATGATCGCAGACAACAAGTGTTCGATCACCTCAAAGTGTACCAAGCAAGAATGTCCAAAGGTTATAACAAGAAGGTCAAACCACCCAAGTTTGAGGTGGGAGACCTTGTCCTGAAAGAAAATCCTAAGAACCAACCTAATAGAGAGCAGAAAGGAAAGTTTGAACCTAACTGGCTGGGACCATATGTTATCACTGCTACTTTCAAGACTTAATGTTTAGCTAACAGAGCCTATACAACAAAAAATTCTTGCAAAATACCAAAAACATTCAAAAAATTGATCCTGAAGAAATCCAAAAATAGTGGAAAAGGTCCTTCAAAATGGGTATCCTTAGTGAAAACCTGGTAAGCAGGTGCCTCGATACTACAAAAACATTCAAAAAAAAAATAGCAAAAATAGCAAAAAAATTTAAAAAAAAAAAGAGAGAGAAAAGAGTCTTGCCAAGTGGTGAAAACCTGGCAATCAGGCATCACTTGTGTTCTGCGCTCCATCTATCAATGCACTACTGATACTAGGCCTTCATAATTTTGTTTATGCTCATACGCTAACTTCATTTTTCCTACATGACTATCTTGTCCTCGCTTGGGATTTGTCTATCTTTACGTCCTAGGAATAGGTCATTCTGCACAGGGGGCATCTTTGTTGACATAGTCAGTTGCGGTTGCTAGGTTGCTCTAGGATGGTTTGCCTCATAGACATAATGTTTCTCAACACATGCAAAACAATGTCACTTTTTCAAAACAAAGGTGTCTTTTCAAAACATGGGACATAACATTTACATTCACAGCATTCCTACAAGGCTATACTGGATCGCAAACATGAATGGATTATCCTACCAATGCACAGACATGAACCACCATATTGCTTATATTCTAAATTTCTGATTGATGAATCTTTACTGTGTTTGACATATGGATCAACAAAGTACTAATTAAACATGCAGTTTGCTAATGGTTTGATTATGATTCTTTTATGTCCTCATGATATTTTTAACTAGGGGCATCTAAGTAATTATAAATTTTATCTGATTGATTCTCAATTGATGATTTGTTATGTCTTCTTAGTTACTCAATGACGTCTGTGCAAAGACAAAGAGTCACGAGGATTGGGGGCATAATTTTTTCTTGATTTTCTGCATATGGTGATTGTTCCACATGATCCTATAAATTTCACCTAACTTGGATGTTTATGGTAAGAGCTGCTACTATGGGTAGATAGTCGCATATATCTCGATCTTTGTTATGTGTAAACTACGGTGAGTTTGACATAATTTCCTTGTCTATTTTCTGATCTAGATTCTCACTAAGGTATATGAATCATAATGTACCCAAGGATATGAATTTTCAAGGTCATTGTGGGTCCAATATCTTGCCTTAATCAGAATCTGGTATATTAAAAGGAAGGTGACTATTTTGTTATCCTGGCTTCTATGCCTTGATGCCTACGTCTATTTCTGACATTCTAATAAAACATAGTATTCATATTATCATAATATCAGTGGGTATTAGTGATGGTTGTACTATCCAATGGTATTCGTTCCAAAAATTCCCAATGATGATAAAAATGTTGCAATATTTGTTAAATCAGTGACAAAGTTCTAAGAGTCTGCATATAGCTGCATTCAGAGATTGCATGATGCATTTACCAACAGAAATAACAACATAAGGAATTTTGAGCTCAAAAATGCTTTCTATCTTCTTCCAAAAATCTAAGTTTATTACTAATACCTATGCTTCTCAAAATCTTTTATCTATCGGGAATAAAATTGAACTCATATTTTCACGTAATTAACTTGGTAATCGTGTGTTTATTTTTAAACACACCGTCTTCCACTCCACTCTTTCTTGCCTTACCACTTCCTGCAATTGTTCAGTTCTTTTCAACTAAGGGATTTATTTCTTTTCCTTCGATTTCATTCCCAAGGGGGCATGATCACACTATCATCAATTAAATTTTTGCTTGAAACCACATCAAAATGACTTCGTTATCAAACAAACTAGGGCATAACATTTTCCTCGACTAAATTCAGATCTGTTGGATAGAAAGCTTTGGTTCTCATGAGCTGGATATCTTATGTTTCCTCATTTTAGAATATTTTTAAAGCTCCTGGAAGCTTCATACTAGATTTTGGATGACAACCAAGTTCAGAATTGGTATTTTTAAAAAATAATTTATTGATTTTGGACGAAAACTAAGTTCAAAATCAATTCTATCAATTTTGTTCGATCAAGTGCGAGACTGGTCTCATCAACATTTCGTTTGACAACCAAGAACGGGATTCTCAATCTTTCTGAAGTCAAAATTAAAAACTTTCTTTGAATCAATGCACTGCTCGCACATCAATTCAAAGAGGGACAAATGTAACCACCTAAATTTGGTCTGTTCCAACTATGGACCCTATTTTCCCTAAGTGTGATCATACCCTTGATTATGTTCAAACGACCCTGTTACTGCTTGGCATAATTCTTCATTTCAATTTAATGTTCTAGGTGATTTTTATCAGTGAATTATATTAACTATTATAGCCATACAATTTAAATCAATTCAAACCAATTAAATCAAACCAAAATCAAATATGGCTATAGTATTTAATTATAAAGGAATTAAATAAATCCCTAAATCAAATACCC
>MU226104.1:5095544-5113806 GCA_018584345.1 Thuja plicata
TATATATATATATATACTGTAATGGGTATATATATATATATATATATATGTTTGTTGATATTACATCCATGGATCTCCATTGTTGACCTGCAAGAGAATGAGAAAAATAAAATAAAAAACAAGAATAACAAAACTAGGGTTAGAGGAAGAGAGAATAGAAACGAAGAAAACCACATAAATATTTTTGTGTCTACCTCATATTTGACCCTAACCCTAATTTCAAATTAGGGTTAGGGATTCCATATGAGAGGGAAAGAGGACTTTTTTTTTTTAAATTTTTTAATTGTCACTTTTCTTTTTTTTATTTATAAGATGTTTATTTTAGAGGGATTAATCCCTTGTAATTTTTAAGTGTTATTATTAAATGACTGAAAAAATAAATACCTATTAACTAAAAGAGGTGGAATAATTATGGTGTGGATGAATTTAATTATTACTAGTGAAGTTATGTTGGGGAGATATAAACTAAACCTTTTTATTTTATTTTAGCCTTGTCATATTAACTTATAGAAAACCTTTATAGCTGACTTGTGACCTTTTCAAAATAGAAATTAATTATCAATATGGTTTTGACTTCACCACAGGAGAATTAATAAGTATTATTAATTTTCTATGAGACCACCTTTTATATAATAACTTTAAAACTTTAAGGACTAATAAATTATTCATTAAACAGAACTATTGGAAATTTAAAGAAATTGACTTTAAATTAATCAAGCTCCTTGACTAGATTATCTAGCCTTTACGTCTAAGTTATAAGAATTCTTCAACGGAATCAAATCTAACTAGCCATTAATTAAACGATAAATAATTAAATTAATTGAGATGTATTAAAGGGAAAATTTTAATTAAAATTTTTTTAAAAAAAAATTAAACTTAGGGACTTTTAATACTATTTTTATGTGGTCAATATATGTGGCCAGTATACTGACTATTATAAAAATAATATTACAAAAATGCCCGAACCTAGAGGGATTTAAATTAACACAAAATCCTTTAGCTTTTAAGCAACCTAAATTTTTTGAATAATCCTGGAGATGGAGGATAGGGAGTTCTCTCTCTTTCTCCACATCATCAAACTCTATTAACACATAAAGGGGATGACACGCAAATTTAGATAACCCTCACCTTGTGTACCTTAAACTATAGAAGTGATTAGGGTTAAGGGATGTTGACACTCAGTCATGATTCCCCTTCGACCCTCTTGTCAATAATAATAATACTACGCAATTTCACCTTCAAAAAAAAAGTTGTTGCATTTTTGGGTGCAAATTTTTGGGCATGACACAACGGTCACAAGTATATCCTTGTTGCTATTAAGTACTTCACTAAATGGGTTGAGGTCGTTCCTCTTACTTATATCACAGGTAAACAAATATCCAAGTTCATACTCAATTACATTATCTGTCGCTATGGTATCCCCCAAGATATACTCACTGATAATGGAACCCCATTCAAGAATAGAGATGTTACAGAACTTTGTAATAAATTTGGGATCACACAACATTGTTCCTCTAGATATTTCCCACAGGGAAATGACCAGACTGAAGCTACCAATAAGACCCTCCTGAGAATCCTTAAGAAGATCGTTGATGACTCTAGCTGTAATTGGCATCTCCAACTCAACCCCACCTTATGGGCCTACCGTACTTCCATCCGTACTCTAATTGGTGCCACTCTATTCTCCCTTGTTTACAGTACCAAGGTCGTTGTCCCCATCAAAATTGAGCTCCCTTACCTCAAGATATCTCTCAAAAATCTAATGTCTAAAGAAGAATACCGAGTTGCTCGCTTGCAAGAGTTGCATCTCCTTGACGAGAGACATCTCAATTCCCTGAACCACCTCCATGTGTATCAAAATCGCCTACGGCTTCAGTTCAACAAAAGGATCAAGCGTCGTGAGTTCAATGTTGGTTACCTTGTTCTTCAACACAATATGAGGAATCTTCAGAATCGTGAAAAGAAAGGAAATTTTGAGCCTAATTGTTTGGGCCCATTTGTGATCACTCATAAATATGGTTATGGAGCCTATCAAATTGCAACACCTAAAGGAGTTCCTATTCTTGATTCGGTCAACATTCTTCATCTCAAGAAGTTTTACACATGAGCTTAGTAGCATGGTGTACAGTAATTTATGATCTTGAAAAAATCCTACAAAAATCAGAAAATGATCCTGAAAAAATACTAAAAAATATAAAAAATCCTGAAAAAAAAAATTTGCAATAAACGTCTAATGGTGAAAACTTGGTAAACAAGCACCTTGGGCAGGTGCCATGGTGAAAACCCCTTAGGGGCACCATGTGTAGTTAGCCTAGATCCACCATCTATCGGTATTTCCCCATATCTGTGCGAGAATCATGCCTTGCTTTGCTAAATTTGCTCACTTTGCACACACTCACACGATGCTTCAGTGTTAACATAGTTGGAATAAGGATCCACATGTACAGATGATCCATTTAAAAATGAGCCTTATCATGATCATGATTTTTTGACAGACACAGTGATCATGTCACGCTTCATCAAATCGATCTCAAGACCTCTTGATCTCATGGGTTATTCTATTCATTGCTATTGCCTTAAGATATTCAATCAATCCAATCAATCGACCTTTCCAATATATCCTAAGTTAGCTAATCAATCATGTATTCTACATCTCTATCTATCTCAGGCAAGAATGTTGGACTAAATGACCACTTGGTCAGGATGCCTTCTTTTCGATTTCATCCTTTGTGCAAGGTGGCGTCTCCCTTGAATGGCCTTGATCTCCTATGTCTTGGTTCGTTTGAGATGACATAAACCTTTGCACGTGTCTTTGTGTGGTATGATCTGTTTGTGGTGATTTGATGTATATTTTTGTTGGATAGATGGTTATGATTATGCATACCTTACTAGGGGCAGGGTCTTTTTGCACATTCCTACCAAGACCACTCATCATGGCTTGGGTGTACTAGGGCCTTCCTATGAGGACTATGACATTTGTCCCATCATGACTACCTATCTACATCTATATCATTAAAGCTCATCTTATATGTTTTTGAGTCTGGTCCATGCAAAGGAATTATGTCATTCATGCTTTCTAGCATGTGATGTATTCTTCCAACGCAATATCAAACTAGGGTGTGCTCTTCAATTTTGACATGATATAAATCCCTTTTAGTTAGTTCTCATATAGTTTAGATTACATTTTAGTTAGGGGCATTGTTTTTCATTGTGAGGCCTTCTTTTATCCCCCCGTCCTTGCCTAGCTATATGTTCCTCTGGGTCACTTTGATACACAAAAAATAATTTACCTTGCATAATTCATTTAGTCTACATTTCATAATCATACTAGCATATCATTCCATTGTCCACTACACAATTTTCACACACACATATATGCATTCACAACATTAACCATTAATCATTTAAGTATATGCATAAATCATTAACATTACGTCATTTAATCACTGCATAAAAAGTGTCAGTCTCATAATAACATCATCATCACATACATTCATAATATAAAAACATCTGCATAAAGCATAATCACACACATCACATAGTACATCATATAGCCATCATCATATAAATATGCATAAAGTGTCATACGTGTAGTGTCATTAGCATAGACAAAGTACATCAATTCCATCGAATAGGTACATCATAAAGTATACATCTAGAATGCATGAGCACCTAAGTGTCACTATACATATCATCTCATAAAAACTACAAAAACTGTATCAATGTGTACCCAGGGGTAGACCCTCATATAGCTAGGCCCCCTCCCCCCTGGCATTGTCATCCCCTCTGTCCTGTGGTGGTCGCATCACCACTGATGCATGTGATGCACCTCCCCCTATCGTCTGACTGCGGCTCATAGCCCTCCCAGTATACTCAGGAGCCCTCTAACCTACTGGGACTACCTCCCGGTATAGTCGTATGTAGTAGTCCCTCTCCTTGACTAGTCTGACCTCTCACCTGCTACCTGTAAAGGCCTCTTGTGCTATCTATAAGGCCCCCTGCCCTGAGGCTGCCTGTAGGGCGATCTCTCTCTCCCCTATACCTATCTGCCATCCTTCGCTAATGATCCCTGTCACCAATCAAAACCTGTACTTACTATCTCAACTCATCTGTCTCATGTTGAGTTGCTCCCCTCATATGAGTCTCAACTATGGTGAACTCTCATGAGTCCACTCGGGCCTGTAATATCTCTAAGGCTCTTTGTGCACTGTCCGCTCACTCTCTCTCTGATGCTGCTAGTCCCCGTAGCTATACCATCTTCGCCTAAAGGATGGCCACCTAATCATCCTCTAGTCCCCTACCCTCATCCTCCTGCATCCAATCATCTATAGGTAACCCCTGTGATGGCTCATCTCTCTCTCCATGTCCCCTCTCTAGTGCCCTCAACCCTGCTCCTCTCCACACTTATGGTAGGCCTCCCTCGGCTGGCCTCTAGACCACTCCTCTCCTCCGCTCTGTGGACTGGAATAATCTAATCCTCTTAATCGCTAGCATCAGTGCTCCTTTGTCCTTCCCACCATCACTATCATCATCTCCCTCCTCATCCCCATCTCCCTCTGCACCCCCATCATCTACCTCTGACTCACTCTCTAACTCCTCTCCATCTCCTAGCTCGGTCAATCTCACTGTCCTATGCCTATCCCACCACTGACCATACTCCATAGTAATACCTGCATCTACTACCTGTGCATGTGCCACTGTCCATGGTACTAGTTGCATCCCTCTCCAACTCGCTTTGGCCAGTTGTAGATCCACCCCTATCTCCCATAATGATCCTACCTCTCTGAAAATAAGAGGATGAGGATAGTTGTCCGGTACTACGTCCTGTATGATCCCAAACTATCTACGGACCTGAGATGGCATGTACCAAGATATCTGAAATGTTTTCCTACCAATCAACCAACAATCTGTCTATATATATCCCAAAAACTCTCCATCTAGACTTCTATCATCTGCTCATCCCAATATCCCCACGCCTCGCAACCCCTGTATGGCATCTCCACTCAAAGAACATCATCTCATCCAATTGCCTCTGTCATAGCTCCACTGATCTCACATCCCCATAAGTCAATGGTGCTATGTATCAACATGCATAAGGCTCATATTGCTACCACTCCCCCCTCATCACAGTGGTCTGACTACTGCGATGTGCTCCCATGCCCAGACTAGTAGCAGTGTCATACCTGGTCCTATAGTCCTCTGATTACGATAAGCACACATGTGCAAATCATAGTATACCTATACCAAAATCATGTACCCCCAGTAGTACACTATGCCCTCCTCCTCCTCCAACATCTAGCTCAGCACTCTAGCCCATCCAATCGAAAAACTATGTCCCAAGTGATCTGGCATCACTCTCCCTCCTATCAGTCCTGCCAAGTACAGCGCTAGTCAGGGTAGTCCTTCCTGTAGTCCCCATCACCATGTCAGCCACTGACATGATATTGGTAGCTCATCCACCTATCTCCTAAAGCTCACCTCCAGGTAAGCCTCTGCCCCCTCCACTTGATACTTGAGGATAGCTCCCCTAATCGACCCCGCAGTATCCTCCAAACGTCTAGCAATGTCACCGTCGCCTCCCCCGTCGGTAGATGAAAACTCAATGTATTCAAGTGTCATCTATCAATCAATGGTGTTAGGACCGCATTATGTGCTCTTAGTCAGGGCCACTCATGGACATGATATAGTCCACACAATGTGACGTGTCCCCACTCTACTGTCGTCAGCTCCTCTTTTAGCTCCATCATGTCAGGTCACCACTCCTTCAACCTAATCACATGGTCGAGCTCCTGCACCTAATGAACTTGGTCAGTTTTTGATCTAACGTAAAGCCTAGTTTTTTTTCTTGCATCCTTTTCATAAATCCTAGAAAATTTTAATTTTTCATTGACCTATTAGCGGCACTTACTTGTTAGCAGTATCCCTTGTCCCCTTCCCGTGTTGTCTGGCCATGTGTCTCTTGACAGGTGGTCAAGCCCTCCGCCTTGTATCTTAGAGTCACTTGTTTGTCGACAAGTGGTTGTGCCTACTGCTTTGTGCGGTGGGCCTATCTGTCCCCATGCCTTCACACAGCGGAGCTGCATGTTGGTTAGCAGGTGGCTGCACTCATCGTTTGGCAGTGCAAAGTCGCCCGTTGGCTAATGGGCAGTTACACCTGTGGCTTATCTACCTGTTCGTAGACGAGCGGCGGCCCATCACCCAGCGTGGCAGAGCCGCCCATCTAGTGACGGGCGACAGAGCCATGGGTCAATAGACGGGTGGCTACGCCTACATGTTGGGCGGCATTACCGCCTATCAGCTGACAGGTGGTAGTGCCCGCCACCTAGCGCGGTGGGGCTGCCCGTCAATAGACAGGTGGCTGCGCCCCCAGCTAGGTGGGCGGTGTCGCCCGTCCGCTGACGGGCGACAGTGCCCGTCGCCTGTCAATAGATGGGTGGCTACAGTCGCCGGCCAGCCCGCCAGAGCCACCCGTCAATAGACAGGCGGCTACACCCACCGGCGGTGGAGCAGAGCCGTCCGTCGATTGACGGACGGCTGCGCTGGCCGCTAGGTGGCAGTGCCTGCTTGGGCAGAGTTGCCTGTCTCTGAATAGGCGGCTGCGCCTATCAATGGACGGCTACATTTTTATTTTTATTTTTCCCCTCCTCTCTTAAAATGTGTTAAAAATTAAAAAACTAACTAATCATTGAAATAATTAAAATGGGTTTTCAAACTCACCGGTTCCTCCATTTCGGCTGGACGTCTATAGGCTCGAACTCGCTCCTCCAGTTGTTTCTTATCTCTCAAGTTAGCCATTTCCCTCTTTTTCTTAGTGTAAATGACCTTTTTTTCCCCTTTTGCCCTTTTATAAGGGGTCTTTTAGTGGGCTCCTTTTTACCTTTCCTCTTCTTTTTTTCGCCCTAATTTCTCTTTTTCGAGAAACTTATCTAGGTTGTCCATTTTGGCCAATTTTCTTGGGGGGGCACATCCTCTTCTCTTAATTTCTTTTTCTTTGACGCGATGTCAAATTTTGACACCGAATCAAAGAGGGGCAAAATATAGACACTTAAATTTGTCAATTCCCACTCAATATTAATTTTTATTAATATTTGTTCTTAACATTATAGTTGTTTTTAATTAATTAACTATATTGTTATATTCCTCTATTTATTTCATTTTCTCTCTTGTATTTAAATTTTATTTAAATACTATAGTATATTAAATTTAATTTAATATATTATCCTTCCATCTCTTATTGTAAAATAAATTTGATTTATTTTATCCCTCTACCGGCTAAAGTTCTTCTAAACCTTGATTAAATTAAAATTATTTTAATTTAATCTTCATTTACCTTCTCTAAATTTACCTCTTGCTAATTACTCCTCTAATCTTGATTAAAGGTGGATTACCTCTAATCATGTGCACAATCACCTTTTCCAAGGTGAGAGTTGACTTTTCCTCTTTTGCCTCTTAATACTAGCCACTCATTCATTTTGCCTCTTAATCTCCTTCACTCCCACCAAAACCCTACCTAACCCTTCATCTCAGCCACTCATTTTCCCCCACTTAATCTTAGCCCTCCATCTTTCATGTCAAATCCATAAAAGGAGGCCTCACTCCTCATTTTACAACTAGTTAGTGATTTGAGCATTCTTGCACACTTGAGCACTTAAGCATTTTTGGCATCCTTAGTTATTTCATCTTCATAGTTGTTGCATTTCATCTTAGTTTAGATTTCATCTCTTGCATGATAGTCTAGATTCACTTTCATAGTTTAGTTTGGAATCTTGCATTCTCATCTTTAGTTTAATTTTCATCTCAATCTAGTTGTTAATCTCTTGCATTTGCACTTTTAGCATAGATTTTGCATTTACATCCATCATTTGAGAGATTTGGGGCAAGTTCCACATACTTGTGCTCAAATCTTCATCATTTTGCATCTATCATAGTGGGATTTCATTGCATTGTGTTGGGAGAGCACACCAACAAAATATCTAAGAGAAAATCAAACAAGTCTTGGGTGCACTTGTTTTAGCTCATCAAAGGTTGTAGTGAGAATTTAGTTGTATTTCAAGTTCCTTGCATGCTTTTAGTATTTGGTATATTTTGTATATGCATATTTTGACTTGTTGTGCAGCTGCAGGAATTTTTATTGCATACACATTCAACATCAATCAAACACATTAAATCTATCCTCGCTCTATTTTGAGTGCATCAACCTATTGTTCCTAACCTCTAGATCTTGAGACACATGGACAATTTGTACTCATTTTAATTAATTTGATTGGCATATCAAACATTCATCAATATGAATTTTCTAATATCCTAAACACTAAGTGACATTATAGACATACACTTTCTAGCTTGGAATTCAATTGAGCTATCTGGGTTATCGATCAAAGGCAATTCATCTATTTTATCTCAGTTTTCAAACTTTATGGTAGGTGGCACTTTAATAAGTGTACGTGGCTTTTTAAGCCATGCGGTGTTTAAAACCTTACACACAACACTTTAATCATCAAAGGCGGCGCTTTGCTTAACAGGTGGCCTTTTAAAGTCCTACATAGATTTTTAAGTATCCTAGGTGACCTTTAAAATATAGGGTTTCCTAGGCGGTTTTTAGCAAATTGGGTTGCATTTTTTACCTAATTCCTAGGCGGTTGTAGATTGCTCCTACGTGGCTCTTAAACGCGCGGAGGTGACTTTTCCCTAGCCTAGGCAGCTTTTTAACTATCCTACATGGCATTTCACAAAATTTTTATCTAGAAAGCATTAAAAATATGTAATAACTGCTATGTAATGAGCAATAAATGCACTACAAAGGTTCGAACCACTCACTGGAGGCCCATAGTCAGGAGGTCTCTGATATTGGTGTGCTTGCTCAAACCGATGCTCTCAAATAGGGACCACCATCGCTGTCAATCATCAGAGGATCAGAGAAAAATCTCAACAGTGAAAAGTGAAAATGAATAGTAAATTTAAGTTTTTCAACCTATTTAAGCTATTTTACCCTAATTTTGTGAGATTTTTGACCTAGTCAAACCAAAATTGTATATTCTGCACATTGGGGCATTTGTTCGACATCTTTTCAGCATCATTGTTTATCAGAAATGCAATCATCTTGGATCTATTCTATCAGCAGTGTTCATCAATTCCTCACATTGGAGATCAATATACTTTCATTTCTGAGGGGGCATCATCATATCATCACATCAAACTAGGATTTTGCATCATATCTTATATCAAATCTGGGGCATTAAAAATTCAAACTTTTTATCAGTGGGGCATCAAATCAAGTTTCATATTAGGGTTTCAAATCAAGTTTTGCATCAGGGTTTCGCATCAAATCAATATCCGATTTTGCATCAATTAGACATCAGTATCAAATCAACGATCAGGACATCAAGTTTTCTTTGAATCAATGCGCTTCGCACATCAATTCAAAGAGGGGCATTTGTAGACACCTAAATTTGGCCAGGTGTATCTTAAACATTCAATTTTGCAAATCTCAGCCAATTGCCTAAAATCTCATCAAAATGCATTAAAATGGATCAAAATCAAATGGACATTTATAAAACAAAGTGGATAAAAATCAAATTAAATCAAAGGATTAAATAATCATGAAATCAAATAATTAAATATAAGCCTAAAATGGATTAATCAAATTATGCAATTGATTTTAATCAATTAATTGTATAGTTTAAATCAAAAAAATCAAATCCAATCCATTCACCCTTACATGGCTGAATTAATTAAATGATTGAATTTAATAATTCCTAATTTCTTTGAGGACAACTACTCAATTTTCCCTCCATTTGAAAACACCTCAAAGCTTTTTACTCAACCAAAGTTTGACCATGATCAACTCACTCTACCCCCTACCCTTGGGAAATCGTTATAAATACAAGCCATTTTCTTTGTGTTTGGGATCCAAGAAATTCAAAAGTAAAGCATCCTTATTATAGGCATTTGGAGAGAATTTGAGAGCTTTTGATAGCATTTCAACATTTGCATAGCATTTAGAGCATCATTTTAGAAGCATTTGTTGATTTCATAGCATGAATCATGAGCATTTGAATAGCAAGCACACATATCTTTGAGCATTTGAACTAGATTAGAGCATGTTTATCATTTTCTTCTTATTCTAGGATTGTCCTTGAGAGAGATTAAGACTAAGAGCTCTCTTATCAAAGCTTAGATAGAGAACCATGAGATGTCATGGGTTTAACTTCAATTCTTAGATTAAAATAGCATTTTATTTCCATAGAGTTGTTGTTACTAATCCTAATTTCATGAAGGTGTAAACTCACACACATAGAAACAACCAATTGAAATCCTTCTAACTCCATTAGAATGGGACTTCAAACCTTAATCAATCGAGTTCAAGATTGACTATCCTTTTGGTCCTAATAGGCCTAATTGCTCAATTAACCCTATACATAGGGTTTTTTCTCAATTCTTTCTCCAGACTTCCAAATAACCCCAAAAAATAACTTGACATCTAGATATCCTTTTCCAAGACCTTGAATATTTTTGTGGTCTTAGGCTCCTAGGTCATCCGTACAGTGGATTCCTTAAATGTAGGTCTAATTAGCCTAAATTTGTGAAGTCCTCTGATTTCTCCTAAAAATGTATCAAGATGGATTGTTCAATGCTCAAGATTCTTAAGAGGTTTTTGTATGACCTCTTTGAATCTGAAACCACCCTTGGTTTCACTCCTCCAATCGTTACCCTGCAGTCATGCATTATTAGTTCATGCCAAAACTCTAACCGGACACACAGTGTTCACCTAGGGCATGATCTTAAAAATAACAAAAAAGATCCTCTGGACTCCTACTTGCATATATAGACTATACAGAGGCTCCCCTAAAAGATTTATCAAGGCCATAATTATTTTCATGGTTGGATTCTATGGGGGAGCAATAAAACTAAAAACCACACTGTCTACTCTAGCAACTACACAGTCTACAAAACAATTTACAAAGCTAAACAAATGAACTCAAAATCACTATGCTACTAAGAAGAAAATACTTAGAATTATGGCTACTATGCAGAAAAAACACTAAATTATTTAATTCAATCCATAGAACAACTCATTAACATAATGCAACTTCACTGTTACTGAAAACCAGAACACAGAGCTTTCATTCACTTCCAAAATTTTACTTCTCCACATAATGCCTCGGGAAATGGGATCTATTTTGCCTTAACATGCCATGCCCATGATTCTAGGCCATAATGGAAACTATCCATCATGTTTCCTTGAAAGGAATCCATTTTTGTCATTTGTTGTCATGCAACATTAAAAGTTGATAAAATGTTGTCAAGCAACTTTATGACAACTTTTAAAAATTTTGCATAGTTATAGTTAAGGGTCTCTATTCAACCTAGAATGGTGTATAAAGAATCTAGGAACCATTTCAGGCACTATCCTACCCTTTCCTAAGCCTTAAAGGCTTTTAGACACTTTAAACCCATTTTCCCACCTTAGGTATAATCTAGCTCTAACAACTAGAAAGCAATAAACATGTAGGTTGGATTAAACCTAGTCTAATCCAACTAGGAACACTCTTTTCAAAACCTTCTAAGGTCAAATTTAAAACCTATTGACTTAGCTAGGGCAAGTACAAGCCACTAAAAAATCTTAGGGATTGGAGTTAGCCTAGGTGCTCTTGCACCGTCCTCCCCAAATAGAAAGATTCAATCCACCCTTGGATTGAGCAAGTTGGTATCAATGCCCAAATTTTTTAACTCTGTCTCCCTGATCCATGTATCTGCATCTATTTTTTCATGCCACTTCACCATATGTTCTTTTTAATCCTTCTTCCTAATCTATTTCTAGACTCTTGAATCCAATATTTGGTATGCTTTCTTAGATGGTTTAGATGGTAAGTTGAGTTCCTCCACCCCCTGTATGACCTCAGTTAAACTCTGATCTGGATCTAGTATTAGTCCTTTGTATAAGACCAAATCTGCTACATTGAACATAGGAGATAAACCAACATCCTCTGGAAGTTCCACTTTGTATGCATTAGTGTCATATTTGGCCAGAATGGTACATGGGCCAATTATTCTCATCTATAGCTTATGAGGAACTCCTTTTTTCAATCTTTCCTTGTTAAGATGGACCATTAATAGATCCCTAACTTGGAATTGGACATCCCTTTTCTTTCATCCACCTTTCTCTTTATCTTCTTTGTATTTTTAGTCAATGTCTTTCTCATTGTCTCGTGCACTTCTTCCATAGAATGTGCAAAATCTTCTACATATCCACTAATCTTGGACCCATCCTTCATAGCTCTAAGCTCAAATATGCCTCTAGGGTGTAGCCCATAAACTATCTCAAAATGACTCTTACCAGTAGTCCTATTCACAGTGTCATTATAGGCATAGTCTTCCTGTCCAATGAGTTGGTCCCAAGCTTGACCATACTCCTTAGTTAAAAACCTTAGGAGGTTACCTAGACTCCTATTTACTACCTCAATTTTACCATCAATATAAGGATGATATGCAGACCCAAAAGATAAATTGGTTCCTAGCTTTTTCCATAGGGTCTTCCAAAAATGGCTCATTAACTTTGTGTCTCTATCTGACACTATGCTCAATGGTAATCCATGAATTATGACTGCCTCCTTACAAGATAGGTGAGCTATTTGAATTGCATCATGGACTATCTTGCAGGGTACAAAGTATGCCATCTTACTAAATCTATCTACAATCACATAGATGTTATCCATTTCCTATTTGGTCTTAGGCAATCCTACCACAAAATCCATGCTCAATCATTCCCATGGTCTACTTGGGATGGGAAGAGGTTGGTAAAGGCCTGCATTGGAAGATACACCCTTTGCTTTCTGACATACAACACAACTTTCTACATACTTTTTAATGTCCAAATTCATCTTAGGCCAAAAGTAAAACCTCTGCACTAACTCTTGGGTCTTATTGACACCAAAATGCCCACTAAGTGTACCATTGTGATTCTCTTGAATCAGATTTTCTCTTATAAACCCTCTAGGAACACATAATTCACTTCCTTTAAATAATAGATCACTTTGTATAGTCAGAGTATTCGCTATGAAAACGATTCTAGTATTCTTGACATACCTTATAGATGTCTGCAAAGTCTCCATCTTCTGCATATAGGTCTTTGAAGCTCTCAATACCCATGTTATGTAGGTGTATCTCTTGTATAGTCATGGATCTTCTACTTAAGGCATCTTTTACCTTATTCTACAATCCCTTTTTATGTTTAATTTTGAAGGTGTAGGCCTACAGATATTCTACCCACTTCATATGTTTATGACTAAGCTTGTCTTGTGAATTCAAGAAACTTAGTGCTTTGTTGTCTGAAAACACCACAAATTCCTTTGGAAGCAAGTAGTGCCTTCACTTCCTCAGTGCTTGGACTAGATAATACATCTCTAGGTCATAAGAAGAGTACTTCTTCTTGGCTTCACTTAGCTTTTCACTGTGGAAAGCCACTGGTCTTCCCTCCTGGCTCAAGACAACACCAATAGACACATTGCTAGCATCACACTCCACTATGAACAACTTATCAAAACTTGGAAAAATCAAGATTGGTTGTGTAGCAATATTCTTCTTCAACAACTCAAATCCATGGTTAGCTTTCTCATTCCACACAAACTTAGTTTTCATTCCACCTTTAATAGTATCAAGCATAGGAGCACAAATTGCACTGAATTGCTTTATGAACTTCCTATAATACTAAGCTAAGCCATGAAAACTTCATACCTCTGTGGCTGTTCTTGGAGTAGGCCAAATGAGAATGGCTTCCATATTGTTTGAATCCATCTTTAGATTTCCTTGGGACAACACAAACGCAAGATACACTAGCTCCTGCTTCATGAATTCACACTTTTCCAAGTTTATCATCAACTTCTCCTCATGTAGCTTCTTGAAAACTATCTGCATATGTCTGAGGTGTTCTTCTTTGGTCTTACTATACATGAGTACATCATCTAGATATACTACCACAAATTTGCCTATGTAGTCTTTAAGGACTTTGTTCATAAGCCTCATGAATGTTGATGGGGCATTAGATAGCCAAAATGGCATTACAAGCCATTCATACAACCCTTCTATGGTTTTGAAGGCTATCTTCCATTCATCCCCCTCATTTACTCTAATTTTTTGGTATCCACTCTTTAAGTCAATCTTTGTGAAAAATTTGGCTTCTCCTAGACAATCCATTAGGTATTCTATCCTAGGGATAGGGAACCTATACCTAATGGTGATCCGATTTATTTCTCTTGAGTCAGTGCATAGCCTCCAAGTTCCTCCCTTTTTGGGTGATAATACAATGGGTACGACACAAGGGCTAATGCTTTTCCTAATGAGACCTTGGCTTAGGAGTTCTTGGATTTGATTAGTTATTTCCTCATTTTGTTGAGGAGTCATTTTATAGGCTACCTTATTAGGAAGGGTAGCTACTGGGATAAATCCTATTTGATGACTTAAAGCTCTCTTAGGGGGTAGGTTTGATGGTTGTCCATCACTCACAATACCTTCATACTTCTACAACTTCTCTTGCACTTCCTTAGGCAATTTTGTCTTCTTGACTTCCTTGTCTGCACTTTCTTCTTTTGGTTTCAACACAAGTACAAAACCAACTCCCTCTCCTTCTTCTAAGGCTTCTAAGAACTCCTTCTCACTGACCATAAGGACATTGGGGCCTGATGATTTCATTTCTTCACCCTCTAATAGTCACTGTATTTTAAATGTTACATTGTCCTTCTTGAAAGAATAAGAATTCTTTGCTCCATCATGCATGACCTATCGGTCAAATTTCCATGGCCTACCAAGGAGTAGGTGACATGCATCCATAGGTATGATGTCACACAACACCTTGTATTTGTATCTCCCAATAAATAAGTTCACCCAAGCTTGTTCATTGACAAGGACATGTTGTCCTTTGTTCAACCAAGTGACCTTGTATGGGTTGGTGTGGGGTATTCTCTTCATCTTCAATTTGTTGACTGCCTCCTCCAACACTATGTTGTCAATAGACCCTAAGTCTATGATGACTATGCAAACTTTTGTTATGTATGTGGAGCCTAATCAGACTCAGTTTCTTTCAGCACGATTTCCCCCCCCCCCCAAACATATCTATTTGGGCCCCATATTGTAAAGGGTCGACCATTGATTTTCTATTAGTCAGAGTATTTTTTTCCCTAATTAGGTTAGGTCAAATATGCTTGTGAAAAGGGCTTAGGGTTTCGATATTTCATTGTATGAGGGATTTTCATAGCTTCTTGTGATGGCATTGAGTTGCAGGTTTCAGATTGTAATCATTGGATAATAATAAAGATATTGGACTTGTTGTTGGTGGACGTAGCCTAGGGATTGGGTGAACCATGTTAAATCTTTGTGTCTTTGTGTTCTCTTTCGTGTTTATATTTGCATTTTTCTACTTATCGTTCTAACAACTTTTCCCATCATTTTGCATTTCACTCTAAACAATGATCTCCTTTGACTAGGTTCCTCTTTCACTGGCTCCTTAACCAATGTCCTCTTCATCATTAAGTTCTCCCCTTCCTCTAACTCTAAGGGTATGTCAGGGTATTTTCCTCCACCACTAGCCTCCTCTTGAACATAGTTTACCCTCTTGTCACTTCCTTGGGAAGTAGTGCCTTTCTCTAGACATCTATGCAAGGTGTCCCATCATGTTGTAGTCGTAACATTTCATGTTTGCAAAATAGTTACCTCTTCCTTGGCTATTGCTTCTTCCTTTATTGTTAGAGTTCCTTCCTCTATTTGAGTTACCTTTGTTGGGGCTTCCTCCTTGTTGTTCAATAAGCTTGGTCTCTCCTTGAATCTTTGTTTCAAAAATTCTTCCACATTATCCACCTATCTATCCTCTATTGTCTCTTCCTTTGCTTCTACCTCTAGTGGTGCTAGAATCTTGTTTCTTCCTTAGCTTCTCTTCTACCTTTATTTTTATTTGATGGAATTTTTGAATAGTATCAGGAGTCAAGAGACTCATTTCATCTTGTATAGTCCACTTGAGACCATTAAGGTATCTAGCTACCTGTTAGGATAAATTTAGAATAACTAAGAGGGGGGTGAATCAATTATCCTCAGGTCCAGATGTGCCCATATAAAACTTTAAACAAACTTCAACAACTCAGATCTTCTCGACAGAAATAAACAACAAAAGTGTATAGTTTACTATACTAATGAAATAAGCTTGCAGAAACTTAATAGTAAAACATAACAATATGTTTGAATGAATTTAGAATAACTGAGAGGGGAGGGGTGAATCAATTATCCTCAGGTCTAGATGTAGCAAATAAAACTTTCTATATTTTAGATGTACTCGGCAGCAGTAGCATATGTCAACAACTTTAATCATGCAGTTTACTATATAATGTAATTAGCTTGTAGAAACATAATAGTAAAACAAACCATAAGCATTCACACAAGTTGACACAAGTATTTAACATGGAAACCCAATATGGGAAAAACCACCAGTAACATGCTACCAAGTTTCACTCTTCTGAAGTGAGATCTGTGAGGAGCCAACCCTGTTAAAGGTTACAATAACACACTGTTAGGTGTGACCTAGTTAAATGATTTAATCACCCTGTCAGGAGTGGCCTTGTTAGAGGACTTAAAACATTCCACCTGAATGTCACCTTATTAGAGGATTTATACAAATGACTGTTAGGTCAACCTTGTTAAAGGATTTTAACTGATACAATGGTTAGAAAGTAATCAGTAGTTGTGATCTGATTCATACAACTTACTTTGCAAATTCAGATCCAATTACAACTCTGATGCTAACTTACTGGATGGTCTGCATTGTCATTTCAATCTTCTGATATGCTTGGAAATCCATCAAGCAATCACACATGCACCTCTCTGCTTCTGTATTCAACATTCTCTGCTAGGTCATGCCAAACAGTAAATCAACTATGCAATCCTCTTGCATACACACATCCACTTGCATACACAAAATGAATAACCCCTTGAGGTTATCATATACCTCTATGTCTAGGTCAGATAAATCTTTTTCGCTTAATCAAGATCGTAGATCTTAGGTTAGGTCAAATCCAACGGATCATTCCATCATTACATTATATTTACTTCTCCAAAGTAGTCTCTAATTAAATCTTGAAACCATGCATTAATTATGGTTACCCATACATTAAATGACATGGATCAATCTTTAATTACCTTTACATATCCCAATAAAATTAACTAAGTCGGCCAGAGATCTCAAATCTCATCATTAATCCAATTACTGTAAGTCGACCAACATCACTATTTTCACTTGGAAATTTCACTGGTGCTCGGCACTGAACAAACTTGCTCATCACAAAAAACTTCGCTTGGCACAAACAACTTTTCTTGGCACAAGAAACTTCGCTTGCCACAAGCCAAACTTGCTTGGCACAAAACAGCCAGAAAATTGTCTTTGAAAGATAAACAACTAATTACTTTGCTAGAGTGCCAACTGATCAAGTACCCTTTTATTTGCCTTAACTCAACCATTCACTTGGTCTTCTTGTTAAATCTTCTTCATCAACAATAGATATGGTACTCAAACCGATAACAATAGTCTCACCAGTTAAGGTTTGACATCAATGACAAAATAACAATTGCTTGCATTGTCACTTTCCAACAATCTCCCTCTTTGGCATTGATGGCAACACAAAATATTAAAACAATGATTTAACAAGCATATTTAGCATACAATCCAAAAAGTCACCTGTGTTCCTTGATATGAACAAATCTTCATTATTGTCTTTAGCTTCATTCTGATTGTCATCTGTAAAACATTTCTCCCTCTATGTCTGTAATCACAATGTAATCATCTGTGTCTAATCATCTGTAGACTCCCTCTGAGTAGATAATCACTTCAATGTTTTCAATAGTAACTTCTGCCTCTATATAGGTAATCTCACCCTCTTCATACTTCTTCATTTATGTAATCTCTCCCTCTAGGTAATCTCTCCCTCTTTGAAAACAATGCCAAAGACTTTGATATCTTTATCATGTAGATCTTCAGTATCATGTTGATCCTGTCATCTTGATTATGACTAATCTTCTTTTCTATCTTTTTCCAACTTCACAACTTTAGTCGGCATCCTAAAGTGTGACTTACTGTGCATCAATGTGTCAAGTATTATAAATGTAATATTTGATGCAACAGTACCATACAGAACTTAATTAGCCTTAGTTAGGGGAATCACCCCCATTTTACCTCATAGATACTCATGAGCATCCTTGGGTAGTGCCTTTGTGAATATGTCTGCTA
>MU226104.1:5124404-5139832 GCA_018584345.1 Thuja plicata
TTTGTACTTGTTGTCTCTTCTTTCATCTTTTTCATTCTTGTCAGGACATCTAGCAGCAATATGACCAACTTTGTTACAAGAAAAACAAATAATAGGAAGTTTACCTTTGAATTTTCCTTTTCCTCTAACTAGTCTCCTTGCCATAAGTGCCTCAAGCTCTTCTAGATCATCATATGAGGTGTCACTATCACTGTCCACACATTTCTTTCCTTTCCTTGATTTGCTAATGACCATCTATGACTTGAATGCAGATTCAACAGCTTGTGGAGTATAGTTGTCAAAATTTGACATCTCAAATGCAGTAAGTCTACCTACCAGACTTTCTAGAGTTAAATTGTTATTAGGAGTACATCTTAGTTCTTGAATTGCAGATACTCTAATAGAATAAATAGGAAGAAGTGTTCTTAGTACCTTGCTCCTGATAGTTTCTTCATCAATGGTTCCCTTAGCTCTTCTCATAGCATTTACAACTTCCTTTATCCTATCATAATATTGCACTATATTTTCTCCTTCTTGCATTTTTAAATCATCAAACTTACATCTCAAGCTTTCAGATTTGGCTCTTAGTACATTCGTATCACCTCCATAAATGGTTACAAGGGCATCCCACATCTGCTTTGTGCTTGTACAATCCTTGATGTCCTAAAATTCATGATAGTTCAGAGATGATGCAAGTTCTAGCATTGCTTGATTATGTTCATGTTTTTCTCTTAATTGTGCAGCATTCAAAACTCCAATAGGGGCTACATACTCTATTTCAATATGTCATTTAGCAGAATCACCAATACTAGCCAAGTGAATTTTCCTCAAACTTTTCCATGCAGGAAAGTTTTCCTTGTTGATCTTCGGTCCATCCCTTTTATACATCTTGATCTTTATCTCCAAGTACCTTCAAACTTTTTCAAGATAACTCAGCTCCGATACCAATTGTTAGGATGAATTTAGAATAACTGAGAGGGGGGGTGAATCAGTTATCCTCAGGTCCAGATGTGCCCATATAAAACTTTAAACAAACTTCAACAACTCAAATCTGCTCGGCAGCAATAAACAACAAAAGTGTGCAGTTTACTGTACTAATGAAATAAGCTTGCAGAAACTTAATAGTAAAACACAACAATAACATTCACACATTTTGACACCATGATTTAATGTGGAAACCCAATATGGGAAAAACCACCAGTAACATGCTACCAAAATTTCACTCTTCTGAAGTGATGCCCTGTAAGGAGCCAACCCTGTAAAAGGTTACAAAATACACTGTCAAATGTGACATGATTAAAGGATTTAATCACCATGTCAGGAGTGGCCTTGTTAGAGTACTTAGAACATTCCAATCTAAATGTCACCTTGTTCAAAGGATTTATACAATGACTGTTAGGTCAACCTGGTTAAAGGATTTGAACTAATACAATGGTTAGAAAGTAATCAACGGGTGTGATCTGATACATACAACTTACTTTGCAAATCCAGATCCAATTTCAGCTCTAATGCTAATTCACTGAGTGGCCTCCATTTTCATCTCAAACTTCAAATCTGCTTGGAAATCCGTCAAGCAATCTCTCTCTGCTTCTCTACTCAATCTTCTTTGCTAGGTATTGCCAATCAGTCAATTAACCATGCAATACTCTTGCATACAAGTTCTCCTTACACTTGGATACTGTGACAATAACATCTGTAGGTCATATTATACCTCTTCATCTAGGTCAGATAAATATTTTTCCGCTTAATCAAGATTGTAGATGTTAGGTTAGGTCAGATCCAACAGATCTTTCCATCATTACATTTAATTTACTTCTCTAATACAGTCATTAATTAAACATTGAATCCATGCGCTAATAATAGTTTCCTGTGCATTAAATGAATGTGGAAAAATCTTAATTAACAATGCATATCCCAATAGAATCAACTATGTCGGCCATAGATCTCAAATCTCATCAATAAACAAAATACTATTGCTCGGCTTTCTCTGTCTCCCTCGGCATTTCACTGGCACTCCGCATCATCTTTTCTTTGCTCAACATCACCTTTTGCTTTGCTCGACATCGAATTTTCTTTTCTCGACATTGACCTTCCAGTGAACTGTCAGTGATAGATAAACAACGTATCACTTTGCCAAAGTGCCAAATGATCAAGTACCCTAGGGTATACTCATAACTCAACCATTTCATTGGTCTTCTTGTTATCCCATTCTTTTCAAATCTTTATCAATCAATGGATAAGGTACTCAAACATACAACAATAGTCTCACCAGTTAAGGTTTGACATCAATGACAAAATAACAATTGTCTACATTGTAGTAATCTTTCCAACACTACCTTCACCTTCTCATCCTCTACAACTTGAGACCTCATGCATAGCCTTTGAAACTCTTCAGTATAGGAGTTCACATCCAAGTCCTTTTGTCTTAGACTTTATCTTCTTTTATGCAATTGGATTTCACAATCCTCAAGAACATAAGCATCTTTGATTTTTGCAACCATAGCCTTCCATGTAGAAATGGCCTTCTTTCCTTCCTGATCTCTCTCATCTTGGATAAACTTCCACCAAGTGAGTGCATACCCTCTTAGCCCGACCTTAGAAACTTTAACCTTTTGAGCTTTAGTTATGCCATCACACTCAAAGTGATTTTCTAGTCCTTCTATCCAATCTAGGACTATCTCTGGTTCCATCTTTCCACTAAAGATAGGAACTCCTTCTAGTGCTTTACCACTCAAATCCTTTAGTGCCTTTAAGAATGGTTCTTCAGTAAGGACAGGTTCAGCTTCAAGGATTTCATCATCTATGGCAATCTCCTTACCTTTCCCTTAAACCTTATCCTTTACTTCTTATGTCTTTTCTTCCACTTGGTCCACTTTGTGTTCTAATTGTGCCAATCTCTCTCTAAGAAAACTATTCTCTTCTTCTTCTTACTCATCTACCTTCTTCTCCAAATCTGCATTTGTCACCATTTTAGACTCTCCTACTGACTCTTCTAGTTGGAACATTCACCACAAGCCTGATCAAACAAGCTCTAATACCAATCTGATAGAGATTCTCCAAGGTGTGCTTGCACAATCCCTTATCTAGGAATCCACTTCTCCTAGCCTTCCCTAGATCCTAAGCTCACTTCTAGGACCTTAATATTCTTTTCTCTTCTGGCCCAAGAATATCCTAACTCAACTCCAAGAGTTAGTCTCTTTGTGCTTCACCTTGAGGGGTCAATAACATTAAGGTTACTTCAAATCTTCACTCTATCTTGGGTGACTCCAAGTGAAAATTCTTCTCAAAATCTTCACAAGTGCTATAGGGGGTGTATCCAACATCAAAAAAACCAATTGACATCCTTCTGAATCTATTGGAATGGGACTTCAAGCCTGAATCAATCGACTTCAATATTGACTATCCTTTTGGTCCTAATAGGCCTAACTGCTCAATTAGCCCTATACAAAGGGTTTTTCTCACTTCTTTCTCCAAACTTCCAAATAAACCCAAAAAATAACTTGAGATCCAGATAATATTTTCCAAGATCTTGAATTTTTTGTGGTCTTAGGCTACTAGGTCATCCGTACAGTGGAACCCTGAAATATAGGGCTAATAGGGCTAATTAGCCTAAATTTGTGTAGTCCTCTGATTTCTCCTCAAAAATGTATTAGGATGGATTGTTCAATTCTTAAGCTTGTTAAGAGGTTTTTGTATGACCTCTATGCATCTAAAACCACCCTTGGTTTCACTTGTTCAATCATTACCCTACAATCATGCACTATTAGTTCATGCCAAAGCTCTAACTGGATACACAGTGTTTTCCTAGAGCATGATCTTAAAAATAACAAACTCACTCCTCTGGACTCCTGCTTGCATATATACATTATAAAGAGGATCCCCTACAATATTTATCTAGGTCATGATTATTTTCATGGTTGGATTCTATGGGGGAGCCATAAAACTAAAAACCACATTGTCTACTCCAACAACTACACAGTCTACAAAATAATTTACTAAGCTAAACAAATAAACTCAAAAACACTATGCTACTAAACAGAAAGTACTTAGAATTATGGATACTATGCATAACAAACACTAACTTCTTCAATTCAATCCATACAACAACTCATTAACACAATGCAACTTCACTGTTACTGAAAACCAGAACACAGAGCTTTCATTCACTTCCAAAATTTTACTTCTCCACACAATGCCTTAGGAAATGGGATCTATTTTGCCTTAAAATTCCATGCCCATGATTCTAGGACATTATGGAAACTACCCATCATGTTTCCTCGAAAGGAATCCATTTTTTCCATTTGTTGTCATGCAACATTAAAAGTTTCTAAAATGTTGTCAAGCAACTTTATGACAACTTTTACAACTTTTGCATAGTTATAGTTAAGGGTCTATATTCGACCTAGAATGGTGTAAAAAGAATCTAGGAACCATTTCAGGCACTATCCTACCCTTTCCTAAGCCTTAAAGGCTTTTAGACACTTTTAAACCCATTTCCCACCTTAGGTCTAATCTATCTCTAACAACTAGAAAGCAATAAACATCTAGGTTGGATTGAACCTAGTCTAATCCACCTAGGAATACTCTTTGCAAGACCTTCTAAGGTCAAATTTAAAACCTACTGACTTGGCTAGAGTCATTACAAGCCACTACAAAAACTTAGGGACTGGATTTAGCCTAGGTTCTCATGCACCAAGGATGGAATGGTGTACCACGAGATAAGACCTCCAGAAGACGAAATCATGTTGTGTGAGTATGCACCCATGGTTGGAAACTCACTAAATCAGGTTATATCATTTGGTCATTCCTTTCTTTTTGATAATTTTTAGGTTGAATATGATGTTAAAGGTAAAAAAAACTTGTTTGTGGATTAATCATGATCATGCAGAGTTTCCACAACTTCTAATTTTGTTTGATTTGTACCCATTATTTGAACAAATCTTGCCCAAGTTTTATTTTTTTGAGTAAAAAATATAAGTTTGCATTCATTATAACTATGCAGAGTGGGTTATTATTGTTGCATGTAAAGAAAAATCAATTAACCAACAACTCATGCTTTTCATTGTAAGCTTTTTGTACATACTTTGACTTTAGTCTTAATTTGGTAGGTATTAGTTAGTTTCCCTTTTTGTTTTAGTAATTATTTTTTATTTAGTGTTTCCTTGATTTTGTTTTGTTTTCTTTGGTTTTCTCGTTTCCATTTGTTTTGTGTCGAGGGTTAGTGTTTTATCAAGGTTGTTCCCAACTAGTGGTATACCCCAACTTGTTCTCGATAGAAGGCAGAGGTATTTCTTAGTCAAAACTTTGAAAGAATGTGCTCTAGCTGAGGGCTATACCTTAGAATTGGAATTGGAAATATTTTCTCATCAGTATGTCAGGATGATACTCAATTCTAGCAATCCAACATCATAATATATACACATTTAAAACCTGATCTGAAATCAGCAGTCTCTTAGTTGGATATAGGCCAGATTCATTATAAGTTAATGTTGGCTGGGATGACCACATGATTTCAGAACCTTACGTTCCCACTATGTAAAAAAAGAGAGAGAAAGTAAGACTGAAAAGGTTATTAAGTAATCTTAAAATTGTCAAGAGAAGTTGAGAAGAAAGGAAGATAAAAATCACTAAGTGAATCCAAAAAAAAAGAGAAATGATACCAAAGGGGTTGCTAAGTGGCCTAGAATTATCAAAGAAGAAATCAAAGACATCAAGGCTAAAGAAGTTACTAGAATGATCTTGTATCTTTAAAAGCAAAATCTGTCTAAAAAATACTTAGTCGGAACAAAGGGCAGATCTAGAAACCTCTATCAGGGCTATGGAATCCTTACTAGAAGTAGAGAAAGGCTAGAATGGGACATACAAAGAACTTTTTCGGGGCTATGGACACCTGACTGGCAGCAGAGCAATCTCTAGGATATCTTGGTCAATATTGTGAAATTGTCTCTGACTTACGTCCTTCTAGGAGGTTCTCATAGAAACATTTGGTTGGAATCAATACACTTGAGAACACACAAGAAAGCTTATGCAAATATGTTTATGTTGAAACTAGTGAAATGGGGTTCCCTTTCTCTTGTGGCTAGGTGTTGTTTTTTGGTGTAGACTTAGTTTTAAGGTTATTTGTTTATGAATAAATGCCTTGGTCATTTATCCTTTTTTTGGGGCTATTTGTTGTGCCTCCACAACTCACCCCCCATTTTATCCACTTGGCCTAATGGGGAACCCCCCCCCCCCCCCCCCCTTTTCTTTTTTCACTTTTGTTTTGTTTCCTTGATCCTAGTCAGTCTAGTGTTGGGTAAGTCAGATTGTGGGCTCTTTATGCTCCAGATAGTCCAACAATCAAGTGGTAAGAGTTAGGTTCTTTTGGTTTTCCCCTCTCTTTTTTCTCTCCTTAAGTTTATGTTTGTTTTCTTTTTTGGGTTTGGTGTTTTGGTGTCTAGGTTAAGTGCGGAAATCCCTTCTAAATCTTTTTTGGACTTTCATACTTTCAGAGTCCAAAGTTCTAAACTTTTACCGGACTTTCAAAGTTTTAGAGTTCTGGCCTTTCAGAGTTTCGCAATCCGAAGTTTCAAAGTTTGGAGCTCCGCTAGATTTTTTGGAGTCTGAAGATCCAGAGTTTTGCTAGACTCTGGTTGGACTTTTGTCGTATTTTTTGAAGTCTGACATTCTGCTGGATTTTTCAGAGTTTCACACTCTAAAGCTCTGAAGGATGAAGGGACTTTAAAGTTTCCTATTTCACCTGTGCACAAAGAGATTGGACTTTCACACTTTCACATTATGATTATCTTTCTGGACTACGAAGGTCCAATAGTCCAAACAATATAGTGAGCTCAAGTCTAAGTTTTTTGCTACCTTTTTCTAATTTTAGGGTTTTTAGCTACTTTTTAGGGATTTTTGGGGTGTTTTCTTGCATAATTAGATTAGTTTCTTATTTTCAATAAAATATTTCTTATGATTGCTTCTGCATGTAGAATCTTGAGTATGAATATTATCTTCCCAATGAAGTATCATTACAAGGGATACCACACCCCCACTAAGATGGGTAATTTTCACCGTGAGATCACTCACACATACATAGGTGATGACTCCATTCCATGGGAAACATTATTCAACAACTCAAAGGAATGATTGTTGTAGTGAACACAGAGAAAGATTTGCAACAAATGTTCCAATTCAAAGAAAATATGAAGAAAATCATGAACGACATTGAAGAAATACAAAAATTTGAAGCACACCTTTTGAGGTTTAGAAAGAATAAATAGGGGAAGTTGAATTCCATGGAGTTACCCAATTTTGATCAAGTCCTAGAGATAATAGGGAGATTCTGCAAAGTTCACTTTGGGGATCCTGCCCGAAAACTAAGTGTAGAAATTTCGGAGGTACCAAGCAGTTGTAGACTTAGTCAATTTTGAGTCATAAGTTTTTTGGAGGTCCACAACCCTGAAAATCCCGAATCAATTCATTTTGGACTTAGCCATTTTTCAGCTTTGCATTTTTCGGATTTGCAGGACCCCAAAATTCTTGTACATGCACATTTTTCATGTTTTGCATGAAGTTTTTTTTAGCAGGGATGCATGTATGCAACGGGTTAGTTTTGCATATCAAAAGGTCTTCTATCAGTTGGCATTCAGAACAATAGTTAACTCCATGCATTTTTGGTGTAAGAAACAAAGTCAAGTTCCAATCCGCGTGCGTTCTTGGAAAAAAAATGGTGGAACTACAATTTAATTTTCTACATTTTAGGGGTTGATTTGAGCCTGATTTTGCATGTATTTGATGTCCACATGGATCAAAATCTATGAAAACATGTTAGTAATCAATTCAGGAGTAGTTTTGTGTAGTTAAACTCTAGTTTTAATTTTGTTTTGTCATTCTCTCATGGTTGAAAACCCTAGTTACAGGTTTGCATTTTTCAATCATAAAAGTCTATATAAACTCATATTACTGATGTAATGAGGGTTGGATATTTTGCAACAGAAACTTAATACAATTGGTGTTTCATTTAAAGTGTGTTTTGGCTGCCATCTATGTGGGTTTTAAGAATTTATTTTCAGAATCAAGAACCAACTGTGTTTCTTTGTGACTATTCCTATGAATTGTTAAATTAGTGTTGATTGTTGTTGAAACTATTCATCATGACGAATGTTGAGAGAAGATATTTCTATTTGTGCTTGAGGATAGATTTGTATCACGTGTGCGCATATATGAAAGGCTTCGTGATTTGATGAATTTCAAGAAAACTTCTATGTTATTGAATTCTGCTGATGATTGCATCCACTAAATATGAACTGTGAGTTTCTCTAATTTATGTTTCATGGGTTTTTATTTTATCATCTTTGACCTTTAATATACGAGTTGAATCTTTGATGGTTGATGTCCGTTGCGAGTTTATTTCTAGTAATTTGCTTGAAATCTCTCGTTACTCTCTCAATCTTTTGATATTTTATGGAAAATTGGATAAATATAGGAATCATACTAGAATTAATATAATTTGCATTGGTAGGAAATTTCATCCATTCTAAATATATAAAAAATTAAAAAATTTGTTGTTAAGTTCCTTTTGCATCCTTTAAACGATCGAACCAACAAAGGCCTCCTTGTGAACATTCACATTTATCTTCGATTGAGCTTTCCAAGCGATTGTACCACGACCATGGAGAACCTTGGGAGTAACTTGGTTATTCTTTCAAGAGGCTAATTCGCATCGCTTATTCCTAATTGTTGCTTTGTGTAAAAACAACTCTCAACACTAACCTTATCTAGAAACTCAATTAAAGAATAATGTATAGATATTGTATAATGCATACAATTAATGTGTCAAAACACCTACTAATGCACCTCCATAGCTTACATGTATAAAATATAAGTTAATATGGGAGTCACAACACAAAATGAAACAAGGTGCACATCTTTAGGGTATTTAATAATATGGCTTTTGATGCCCATGAAACCTCAACAAACAAAACTTAATGCCAAAGCACTAGGAAACATGGTCATAAGACCACATCAAGAAAGAACAAAACAAGAAAGAGTAAGCATAACTGGGGGAATAGATCACACTTGACCATCTATAAACAAATAGAATCAAGCATGATCTAAACACAATTTTCTGCACAACTCAATATCAAGGTCAAAAGATGAAGAATTCCATAATCACTTTCATGAAGAGGAAAACACAAATTACTCAAAGTCATACATAAATCATTGAATGCAAATGTACAACTACTCAAGCCAAAATATTCACATGATCACTTTTAATCATTGCATAAATAATACTCATCTCAAAGAAATGAAGCACACAATCAATAAGCACAAACACATGGCCTATCCATTCCTTGACATATAGTTAGAAAAGAATGTCAAGGCCCAACACCTCAAGGCTAAAAATGAGAGGGACACTACACTAGTGATGGAGTGAGAGTGTGTTTTATCTTTTTTAAAATAAAAAACTTATGTTCAATAATATTTTCATGAACACCAACATTCCCATAGGTACCATTAGAAGCAATTAATTATTTCTATTTACTCCACATTCTAGACATCTAATTGTTGTCGCAAATAATTTATTTAGAAATAAATGCACTATGTGGCTACTATAGGATAATAATTTGAACGTGGTTAGGATTGCAACTCTACCAAAGGAATTCAACTGCCTTTAGTTGTAATAGATCCATTGAACCCTCAATTATTTGCGAGACAGGACCTAGTATGAAAGCTTACATTTCTTGGGAGACAAGTTTCACCTAGATCTATGAGTTTATCCATTAAGGGCTAGCAAAAAAATATTAAAATTAAGTTATTATTATGGTTATTTTTATACAAAATTATAAGGGTTTTCTTATACCAATTCAACCACCACCATGTATAAGCTTGTGCCCATTAATTCATTCTCCCAAGATTGTATGCTCTTCTAGCCTTAATCTAGGAACACCTCTAAACTACCAAGGATAACCTCTTACAACTACTAAGCTAACCTCGTCTAGAAATCTAACTAAAGAATAATGTATAGATATTGTATGTGTCAAAACACCTACTAATACACCTTCGTACCCTACACTATATCAAATGTAAGTTAATATGGGAATCACAACATGAAATGACACGAAGTGCACATCTTCACGTTATCAAATACTATGGCTTTTGGTGCCCATAAAACCTCAACAAACACAACTTAATGCCAAAACAAGTTAGTAAACATGGTCACAAGACCACATCAAGCAAGATCAAAACAAGAAAAAGTAAGCATAATTTAAAATTAAATTAATTAAAAAAATAAAATTTAAATTGTATCAAACTTTGGAAAAGATAAAAGATAAAAATTAACAAACTTTAAAAAATAAGAAATTAAAGATTAACAATCAAATATTTAAAATTAAAATGTATCAGACTCTAGAAAAGATATAAGTAAAGATAAAAGTTAATTTAAAATTAAAATTAACTTTGTATTAAAAGATTGGAAAAGATATAAGTAAATATAAAAGTTAATTTAAAATTAAAATTAACTTTCTATTAAGAGAATGAGCTCAGATCGACAATATCAGCCTTTAGAAGTCTGTTAGGTGGAGCGAGCTTTAATCCTCCTTTGCGATTACTCTCCTCACCGCTCTCTCTTGATAGCAAGATTCGGATTCGCCATATTCTATGCTATTTTTAAAAGCGCACGGATAATGTGGGACTAATGGCACAACCTCTCCTTAGCGGCTAATATATAAGAAAAGTAATTGTATTTATCACTGTTTGATGCTTGCCTATTTAAGAAATATATAAGAAAAGTAGGATCTAGTTTCTTATATTTGACCATATGAGATTATATGGAGAAGAAAATATATGCCCACATAAATTTAAATATTTTCTCAAAAGCCCAACTGAGAGAAGGGGGAGAAGAAAGTACAGTGGGAACTCTGAATTTTTTTCGTTAGTGAAATGAATGTGGATTATAAAAGCCAAGATCATTTTGATGGGTAGAGATTTATAAATGTAATTGTTTTCTTATTAGATTTAAATACAATCTGTGAATGGTGGAATGCATCTATTTAGTTTGTTTTGTGGGCTTAAAGTTGCAGGGCAAGGGATGCGGTTTTGTTCAGTAGTATCAGAGCAAGGTTAGATTAGTAAGATTTACATTTTTAGATTATTGCTTATAATGATAGTATTATCGATAAATAGAGCTTAAAATATCATTGGACTACCTTGTCATGGTTGAACTCATTATGGTTCGACTTGAAAAAATTTTTATAAATCTCTTTGATGTAATTTTTTTCATTCAATCTTTCTTTTCTATTGGTTCTATATTTTCTAGGGAAGCTCAAATTCTTAACAACCGAATAGAAATGTAAGCTTCATCTTATTTACCATTCTATTCTACTAGTCATGTTCTCTGCTAATTCTTCATTTAGCCTACATCTCTCTCCACAAAATTGCAATACGCTCTTTTAACCAAGTTTGTGCAACCTTAACTCTCATTTAAATCAAGGACTCTTCTCTTAAAAATCGTAGCCCGCCTCATATTTCGAATAGAATAGAATAAAATAGAACAATTTTAACATCCACAAAACCAAAACATAATTTGGAAATGCGTTGTTGAAAATGATTTTGAAACCTTCAACCAAATTCAGTGGGAGCTTTGAAACAGGGTTGGACATTCATCACAGGATAAACGATAGAGCAGCTGCAAAATGTGTATGCATGGAATGCACGTGAACTGTTTGACAGAATGCCTCAAAGAACCATTTTGACAGAATGCCTCATCGAAATATGTTTTCCATGGAACGCCCCCGATTGCAGGATATTAACAAAATGGGTTCGTTGAAAAAGCTTTCCAAATTTCCAACCAAATGCAATTGGCGGGTGTAAAGCCAGACTCTACAGCCTGTGCCAAATGGGAGCTTTAAAACAGGGTATGCACATCCATCACATCCATCAAAGTATTGAGGATTAAAAGAAAAAGAATACATAAGAGATATTAATAGTTTGGAAGGAGGTTCTATCAAGTCAAGTCAAATGTCATGGCTGAAATCTTGACCTTTCCATTCAAGAAGAGGAGAAACTAGTTATAAGCTTTCCATATGCTTAAAAATTGTCTAGAGATTTGGGGTTTGAAGTATTTAAGAACACAAATTAAAATTGGATAATATTCGTAAGTAATTTTGATATCATAAGTAATTCTAGCTTCAATTTACGATACAAATTAGTGAAAAATATTTTTAGTTTAAGGAAGATGAGGAAAGTTTAGATGAGGTGTCTACTTAGGTTGGAATTACTGAAACAATTATTTTGAGGATGTACATTATGTGTGTGCGAACTGTGATGTTATTAATTTGTGACGATATATGTTCAGTCTAGAGTTCTCAATTCAAAATTGGTTAGTATTTACACATATCAATACATGTACTATCACTATTCTGTGTACCGTTCATGCCTATCATCTTATGACAACTCTACATTTATAGTCTGATTTTTTCTTCCATCACCATTTTATTTCCTCTTAACTCTCACTCTCTCTACACATTCTCCATTCTAGCCACACTTATCATACCACTACTATCTACAATTCTAAACCTTCAATACAATAGTGAAGTAATTTGATCAACTTAAGACGATCACAATATTTAATACCTGTGCACTAAGTTATTTTCCATTAGCTTTAACTGTAGCTATATTTGAGTTATATTATAGTAAAAGGTGGTCACAATGTTCACCTAGAAGATTTTAGTGATACATGTCTAGATATTGCATATGAATATAAAGTCATACCTAAACTATTTCCACAAACTCTAACAATTATGTCCTTGAATACTTCTAATCCTTAGCTCTTTTTTTTCTTCATTATTTTAACAAGTTATCCATAACTTTCTTACAACACTTGTGTGTCAACGCTAGCTTCAAACCAACTAACTAATTTAACTAAATGTTACTAGAGACATAATGAATCTATTAATGACTATGAGATTAGCTTCCAATATTTATGTGGTACAATTTGTGTGTATATAAAGACTCTTGAACTTCAACCATTTGAATCTAAAGGTTGAAATTATGGAGCTTCCCCCACATCCTCCATTCCTTCAAAATGTCAAAAGAATAATATATTTGAAAAAAATAATAATAAAGAATCCAAATCTAGCTCGAGCCAAATGTTCACTACATCTTATTTTGTATCATTCAAATTGGTAAGTGCCTAGGAAATTTATAAAGCTTAGCTCAAACCATTGGATAATGTTCTTCAAACCTTGCTAATAATTTGGTTAGCCTTAATTCTATCAATCTATTGCATTCCTCTAGAGAATTGTCCAAAGGTTATAATGAATAACCCCTCTACAATTTTCAAAGAGTTAATTAGCACAATACATATACTTGTATAGTATTCAAGCATAGTATCGTAAATCTTGATTATAATATGATTCATGTTGATGGTGGGAATGATGTGGGAAATTGTTTGGTTGCTCCACTAAAACAAAACTGGAAAATTTATGCTAAATTTATTTCATCGCATACACAATCTAACAATATTGAACACTAATAGGTGTAGCCACCTAAAATTGGTCAAGCAAAGAGCAAAGTGAGCAATCAAGCATAAATTATGAATTAATTGAAAATCAAAGCTATTGGATTAATTAAATCAAAAAGATCAAATAGTTATACAATTAATTTTAATCAGTTAATTGTATAGTTTAAATCAAATTAAATCCAACCCATTCAAGGGTGCACATGGCTAAAATAAATCAATTAATAATTCTTATTATTTTCATCCACCGCATGGGACAAAATCAAATAGACCAATGAGAATGGAAGAATGAGCTCACATGGATCAAGGATTCTACACCACTCATCTTCAGGAGCATCTTGGCCCTTCATTTGGTTTTCTTGTCTCAACATTTGAAACCAAACTTTACTTGGTCTCAACCTTTGAAACCATCAACCTAACTCACCTATAATCATGAGTCAACCTAACTCTACCCCCTACCCTTGGGAAATCCTTTAAATAAGAGTGCATCTTAGAGCAAAAAATAGGAATTGCATTATAGTATCATTACTATAATCATTTTCATTTAAGCATAGCATTCTCAATTCTAGGATTTGCATCATAGATAGTTATAATGGAGTTTTGTATAATGTTTGAGCTAGAATAGGGTAGATTTGCATCATTCTCATCATAATATCTCATTCTAGGACTGTCACTCTTGCATGCTCAAGATGAGAGCATTTCTTTAGCTTCCTAGATAGAGAGCCATGAGATGCTCATTGTCTTTGTTGTCAATTCATTTAGTTTTAAATTGCTAAATTCATGGTTGAATTGATTACATTTGCAAGCTAATTTCATGAAGATACTTCTTGAATACAAAATGGCGCCCACCATGGGGCTCTTGCCTCATACTAATGTTTAAATGAGTTTTTAGTGTTTTTGAGTGGCTTTATATGACATATTTTTAAATTTGCAAGTGCAGCGACGCATTTACGAAGCTAAATGACGCATACAAAGTGAAGTTTGACACCTTTACGAGGCCCAATGACGCATGTTCGGTAAATTATGGTGTATAGCAGAGATCTTTCAACATATTTACATCGCCAGATAGTGTGTGCAATCTGAAGTCTGACGCCTTTACACAAAGAAGTGACGCATGTCAGGATTCTTGTATCTTTTGTCTTACTTCTCTCAGCACTTGAAATCACACTTTGGAGCGCATTTAATAATATGATTAAAGCTTTGTAGCATTTAAATAGCGCTCTGTCATAAGAAATAATGTGTTTTAATCTTTTTGTAACGTGTAGAAGGTTTCTAACAGTGCCAAGTAACTGTTAAGTAGCGCATTATACTGGTTATATGCAAGATCAAAATTCTACAAAATTAAATCAAAATTCTACAAATTAAATGATAATCTTCTGTTATTTTGTAGATGACAAGTCATAAGAGGTGCGAAAACTAGGATACTACAAGAAATAAGAGGAGAGAAAAGCAAACAAAAGATGGAATTCATTGAAGGTGGCTATGAATGGAAACAAGGAGTTTCAAGAGAAGGTGAACATGCATAGATAGTGACGAATTGTGAATCTTTACCAAGCCTTTTATAATATTCCTTACTTTTATTTAGATAATACTTCTTTTGATGTCCCTATTTGATCTTAATCATTTCATTTTGTAAAGGAGAAAAATGATGTTATGTAGAATAAGAGTGTTTTGATACTCAAATCACTTATCACCTTTACATTTAATGTTTAGAGTGGAGGGATAAATAAGATATTCCCTTTTATTCTCAAATGCCCAAAGGAAGGATCTGTTATGCCCTGCATCCCCGTCCCTACATTTTGTGTGCAAAATGTTGGGTCCCCCTTTTTTGCTTTTTGCTTGCTTTTTCGCCTTGTCTTTCCCTTTTTTTTTTTTGCTTTCTTTCTCCGGGGTTTTCTTCCCCGGTGTGTCGTTTTGTTGTTCATTTTCTGTCTCCGGGACTCGGGTC
>MU226104.1:5181654-5194428 GCA_018584345.1 Thuja plicata
CTTTCCATTCTCTCTCTCTTTTCCCCACAACTCTCCCTCTTTCTCTATTTCACCTATCCCTTTCCCCCTGCCTACAAACTCACTCTCCCTATCCCATTCCTCCTCCTCTCTCTCCCCCTCTCCATTTCCACTGAGCTCACTCTCCTTTATGACCCCTTAGGACACTTTAGGACTCCTCTCTACATCTTAGAGTCTATTTACCTAACCATAAAAAATTCAGAGACACTGCCCGAAATGAGGTTCCATTGACCTTTACTGTCAAGGGGTCCTAGAAGACATTAATGTGATCTAGGACCTCTTAAGACCCCTTGTGACCCCTTAGGCCCCTTACAATACATTAGTGTATGGTAAGGGTTTTATACTAATCCTTTACCTTCTCATTCCATCAATACCATTGTGTCTACCCAGTATTTGCCTTCTTCTTCGACCCATGTTATTGACTCTCCTACTATTATGAAATATGATGATGATTGTATCAAGGTAAAACATTTTTTCAAGCTTATTTATCAATGTGAAACCAAACCACACCAACACTTGATCTTTGCATTACATTTGACCCTAAGGAGATTGTTAGGGAATATGATGGTCCTCTTTACATTGTTGAAAAAATTTAATGGTATTTCATGTTGTGGCATCCTTATAGATCCTACTTCCATGGTGAATTTCATAACTGAAGAACATCTTTACACTGGACATTTCCAACAAGACTCCTATGAAAAATCACATGTGATGATTAAAACTTTCAATGGTTTCACTTGTCGTACCCATGGTTTCATTACCTTTCTTGTAGAATTTGGTAAGAAATCGTTAGATGTTACCTTTGTTGTTATCCCAAATTCAGACTAGTTTCAAGTTATACTTGTCCTTCCTTGGCCCCCTTCCATGAAAAATATAGTCTCTCCTATCCATGAGTTTTTGAAATTTCCCCATAATGGAGAAATCACCACAATTAACCATAGTCAAGCTATTAGCCTTTAGCTAGTCATTGGAACTTTGACCTTGATTTATTTTGGCCTTCCATGTCTCAACCAATTTAGCCTTAAAAAGATAACTTCTTCTGATCCAACCAAAAATTCAAAGCCAAAAATATTTGCGAACTTAGTAATCCTAAGTTAGTTCCATCTCCTTGCCCTAGACCTGGAATGCTTCTTACACCTTTCATGCCTACTATTTATGCTTCAGTTCCAGCTTCCATATCCTAAAAATGTCCCACATCTCCTATTTATCAACTTAGCTTGGTTCCTTTCGGTCTTCCTCCTAAGGAATAAAAGGACTCGATATTGAATGATCCCAAACCAACTCAAATTTCAAACAAAACCAAATGTAATATATGTGCTTGTGATGGTCACCGTAAACGTCATGCCATGGCCCGTAAGAGTGCTTCCCAAAACCTTTCCTCCCTTAAGACACCCACTGATGCCTTGATTCCCTTGACTAACCTATGCATAGCCCAATGGAGGAAGTTAATCTTAAGAAGATGAAACTGAATAAATGTGATGATTCTATTTGTATCTTAGATTCTATTGTGATGAATTTGGATGAAGAAGATACTCTTGATGACAATGATTTCAACTTTTCTAATGCAAATGATGCTAATTCTAACGTTTCTGATAATATATGAGCTTATTTATGTTAATCATGATTTACCTCCTAGATTTGCAAAAAATCACATCTTTCTCCTAGTGATAAACAAAGTGACTCATCATTAGAGTATGGTCCTTGGTTGGAACTTATGATAACTCCATCTACCTTTCTCGACGTTGTGTCTCTTGCATGTTTCCCACCTTCCCTAAAAAATATGGATCAAGATGAGGGGAAAATGATATTATTGATTAACTTATCTTGTATGGTGGACTTTTTTTTGTGTTTGCATGTCATGTTGTACTTCCCTTGTGATGTGCTACTTGTTATATATATTTTTTAGATTTATTTAAACAACCTTTGTTGCTCTATTAGAGAAAGGTGACAAAGGAATTAACCTATCATTACATTATTCTATTTGTCTCTCATTTCTTCTATACATCATATACATGTTATGTTCTAAATGTATTATTATAAATAAATGTGCCTTTGTGTTGCTTGATTAGGGATGATGCAAAGCGGTAGCTACCATTCTTTTGGGTCTTTGCAATGTTGTCCCAAAAAGAATTTTTCTTTGTATCTCTTCTTCCATTGTTATTGTAGTTCTACTACCTTTGGGTGATGATGTCAATTCATTTTGATATAATTCTGATATACATGAATTATCATATGATCATACTAACCCCAAAGTTAGTAGATCCCTTTTGTGCTCTCTTTGTCATGTATCTCATTTCCTTTGGTTTGTCCTTGCTAGGGGGCATATCATAGTGGAAATGTCTCTTGTGGGTGCATGTATGCTTCGTTAAAGTCATTTCTCCCATTAAGGCATCTACAATTTCTTTAATGTAGGGGCATATACTCTTCTCCTTGTTTCACATTTTGCACATGCACAATGATTTAATGCAATCTCTTATAGAAATGACTAAGTAGATAATGATTTTCGGAGATTCATCTTTACATTACATTATCATGCCCTAAGAATTATTGAGTAGATCCTTAAAATGATCATCCTTTTAGATCCCTTTAGAGGCTATGCTTTCCTTAGGACTGATCTCTTTTTCTGGATCCCTTAACAAAGACAAAGCTTTCCTTAAGGAGTAATCCTCTTTTGGTAGATTTCCTAGTGGACTATGCTTCACTTGGTTTTCCTTTTTTAATGGGTTGAATAGAATCTCATAGCTTGCTATATCTTCAATTACATCTTTTGCATCTTTACATGACCCATACCAAGTCAAAACTTACTAGTCTAGTTGACCATCTCTCTCTCTCTCTCTCTCTCTCTCTCTCTCTCTCTCTCTCTCTCTCTCTCTCNCCCTCTCTCTCTCTCTCTCTCTCTCTCTCTCTCTCTCTCTCTCTCTCTCTCTCTCTCTCTCTCTCTCTCTCTCTCTCTCTCTCTCGTTGCCTCTTTTTATCTTGGTTTTGGATTTAATTAGGACCTAAGTAAATTTGGGGCTTTGTGTCTCCTTGTCACCTCGAACTTGATAAATTTTTTCCAATGCATTGGTCTACTTTACCATGAGTATGAGGTTGTCTCATACTCCCACTAAAGTGGGGGCTAAATATATCATCCTAAAAAGTTAGCACCTACAATTAGATGCTCTATTAGGCCCCATTTAGGTGATTTCAAGATTTCATATCCATTATGCTTGATCGAGCAACTTGGATCTACTTATTCCAACATCTTCCTTTCATCCCCGAGTCCCCATTTCAATCTGAGTCCATTTTCCTAGGTATAGAGCACCTTGGGCATTCTATACCTAAGTATACTATGCCTCAGACATTGTACACCCTAACATTTGAGCCTAATTTTAAATGGGTGGAATGTTGTAGTATTTTGGTGGGAAATTTAGTTTTGGGGTTGGCTCTCCCGAGTTTTGACTCCTTAAATGTTGTGAGAGATATATAAGTGGCCCATCTCTGCTCATTTTGGTAACCATGATCAAGCGTTCAAGTGCTCTCCTATAATTTTGCATCCAAGCATTTAAGATCAAGTCTCAAGCATTCTTCAAACATCCAAGGCATATAGAGAACCTTGGGCATTCTATACCCGAGTATACTATGCCTTAGACATTGTATACCCTAACATTTGAGCCTAATTTTAAATCAGTGGAATGTTGTAGTATTTTGGTGGGAAATTTAGATTTGGGGTTGGCTCTCCTGAGTTTTGACTCCTGAAATGTTGTGAGAGATATATAAGTGGCCCATCTCTCCTCATTTTGGTAACCATGATCAAGCGTTCAAGTGCTCTCCTATAATTTTGAATCCAAGCATTTAAGATAAAGTCTCAAGCATTCTTCAAACATCCAAGGCATATTTGAAGGAAACCTTCTCCATTGTAGCAAGCTTCTCTCCCACGATGGCCAAGTAGAGTTCTCAATCAAGAGAGAAGATCCCTTTGTCCATCTGCATGAATTTAATTCATCCATTCTTCAAGCCAAGATTCCACCAAGCATAACAACATTAAGGATCTTGGAGAGGAATTCATAGATATATGCATTTGTGAAAGGCATCCTTGATTCCTTCCTACATTCTAAGGTTCAACAACTACAATCAAGCAACATATAATCATCCTTACAAATATGCGCGATCTCAATATCTGTTCATGAAGGTATATACATTTACAAGGTAGACCTAACATTTAACTTTACATTTGCATGCTTTCCTTTATGCAATTTCATTTATATTCAAGGTTGATTCCTTAAAAGGGGTTTTACAAAGGAAAACCCCTTTCAACCCAACAATTTCCCATTTTTCTATGCGCAGGAACAAGTGGAAAATGTGCCATTGCAAATCTTGAAAGTACAGAATCTGAAAAATTCTCTCAAAAAGTTTCAGATAAAAGTGCAGGGTATACAGTGGCCAAGGCATTCTATACCCTCCAATTTTTCTTCAAACCAGGATCACAGGTCAAATCTATTCTCTAGTTGTTGTTCCAGGTCATTGTAGGTTACTGTCCTACTTCTATTATTCTGTATACACTTAATCTTGTCAATTTTTCTTACTTAGCCATCTATCTTGTATCAGTTGGTCATATCCCCCCAAATCCAACTCATCCCAATTCATTATTAGTGAAGGATTATTGACTTATTTAGTACTTAAGTGATACTTGAGCCTATTAGACCATCTTCCTTTTGATTGTGCAATTAGGAAAAGTTGGGCTATCCCACATTTCATCCCCCCATAACCATCCTTTTTCTTAGTGTATACCAGTTAACTAAAGCCCATTTCTTAGATTCTTTGGAACCATTCCACAAAAATTCCCTTGTCATCTTATCAAGTTCATTCCAAATGAAAGGTGCACCAAGGACATAAAACTTATAGATAGGCATGGATTGAATAACATCTTGAAGAAAGGTAAGTCTACCCCCATAACTAAGCCATTTATTATACTAATGCATGATTTTATATTTAATGTGATCCAAAAGGCTCCACCAGATAGCCATCATGAGCTTTTACTAGTGGAGTGGGACCCCAATATACTCTAAAGGCAGAGAAGACAGTAAAAAACCCAGGATAGCAAGGATATGTTATTGTAGAGGAGGATCAACATTAAAGAATACAACCTTGAATTTTTGATCATTTTATTATGAAGACTCTTAGATATCACCCTTGCTTCAGAACAAGAGGTAGCTCCCATAAGCCCCATATCATCAACAAATTGCAGAGGAGACAACACTCCCTCTCCAATCTTGACTCTACAAATAAGTCTTTGATTATGCTTTTGATGAAACAATCTACCCAGACCTTCCACCACGATGAGGAAAAGGAAATTAGACACAAGGTCTCCTTGTCACAAAACATGGAAAGTAGTGAAGGGTAGAGAAGGAATACCATTAATAATAATAGAGTAAGAAGGAGAGAAGATATATACAACTCAAAACCTAATCAAAATGAGAAAACCAAAAGCAATCAACATCTTCATTAAACAAATCCATTTGACTTCGTAAGATTTAGGAAAATCAAGTTTAATGAACATTATTCTTTGATTTGATCGATGTAAAGAATGTGTGACTTCTTGCACTATGACCACTTAATCAAGAATTTTTCTACCTTCTACAAATCCCCCTTATTCTAGGGAGATAATCTTTGAAAGAAGGAGCTCGAGTCTTTTAGCCACCACAAAAGTGATGATTTTATACACCAAATAACATAAGGATATAGGAAAATTTTTGGAGGTGTGAGATCCCTCCCCTTGGGAATAAGAGTAATGAAGGCGTGGTTCAAATCTTTAAGCATCAGTCTATTACTGAAAGATTCGCGAACCACATCAAAAACACTGAATTGTAGATCATTCCAAAAGTACTGAAAGGACTCCATAGGGAACCCATCAGGTCAAGAGCTTTACCATTGCTCATACCAAATACCAACTTCTCAACTTTTTCCAATGCAATAGATCTCAATAGAGCAAGATTACCCGTAGCAAAGATTGAGGTTGGAACAACATTCATAACAAATTGTTGAAAGTCTCCTTCAGCATCACTACTGACTAAAAATAGATGAGAGAAGTCATTTATAGCATGTTCATGCATTGTTGTTGTAGAGGAAATGATATACCTTCTTTTGCCTTCTACTTCAATTTGTTCTATGAAAGAAAGTAGTATTTTTTCATCCTCAAGAAGCCAAGTTGTACAAGCATGTTGTTTCCAATAAATATCTTCTTGACTATCAATTTCTTCAATAGCCTTTTTTAGGGAACCATATTCCATTCTAAGTTGATAAGTGATAATACCTACTCTAAATTGGTTATGAATCTTGTCCCATCTAGCCAACAAGGGGCCACGATGTAATTGAAAACCAAATCTGTCAAGCCTCTTCCATTTTTTGAGTTAATCTTTGAAAAATTGTAGTTGCATATAAATCTTAAACACAAGTGTTCCATGCTTGGGGCAACACTCCTTCCACCACATTGGAATTGGAGCCTCAATTCCTCTTTTTGAAACCAAAAGTTTTTAAATCTAAAAGAGCGATGATAAAAGCCAGAGCATATGCCGCCTTCAAGGAGAATAGGAGAATGAGCATAAATAGTTCCTTCAAGAACATGAATATTTAGCTTCCAAAAGTGAAAGTAGCTTCCTAAACTAAGAATCTATCCAATTTGACCTTTCAAGAATGAGACTTAACTCTCTTGTTGATCCATATGAAGCTGGAGGTAGGATTTGCCACATCAACCAAACATAACTCCAAACTTTGAGAAATCATTAAATGATCTTTTGGATCTAAAGAGGGAAACCCACCTTCTTGATCATTTGGAGACAATTTGGCGTTAAAGTCACTGAAAACAATCCAATCCACAGCCTCCCAAAGTGTCACATGTATTGAACAAAAAACCATAGCCTTTTCAACCCATATAAGGAATGAACACCATAGAAATTAGTGATAGCAATCTATTCTAAAGTTTCTTTTTTCTGGAAGAGGGAGGAAATAACATCTCTACTATCAATTTGGCCCATAGCAGTCCACTCAAGCGAGTTTCACATTATAACAATGCTTGTAAAGGCTCCCCGAGAAGCCACTGCCATATGGTTAACTCCTTTCCATATTTTACTAATGAATTTAGCCATGGAATCCAAAGTCATCTTTGTTTCTTGACGAAGAAGATAGTTAGATTTTGACTTTTCCAAGAGTCTTTGAACAACATTTTGAAGGATTTGTTGTTTAATCCCCTAATATTCCATGATTGTAAAATCATCTTGAACCCTGTGATATGTAGGGCTTGAGTGGCTTAATTGTTCCTTCATTGATCATTTTCTCTCCCTGAGAAGCCAATAGGTCCTTGGTAGATTTTCACCCCACTCCAGGACAGTTATTGTTTTTTGGGATTTTTTCTATTTGGTTGAGACCAAGAGAAGACTTTTCCCGATTCTTAGGGATTCTCATACTAACATCCAGTTTTGAAGACCCTTCCAAGGTAATCACTTCCACAATCATAGGAGAAGCTGAATAAGCAGTGGTTGTTGAGGTGCAACATCTATGAGAGATCAGAGGGAGGGATTGATAACTTAGCAAGTTTTACCAAAGTAGTTTCTTCAATAATATCCATTGTTTGAATAGTCTCTTGATCCATTAGGGTATTGAATATCTCATATCTATTGGAAGATTTATGAATTGGAAAATCAATGACATCCTTCTTTTTGTTTCTCTTCTTTTTCTTATGTCACTCAAAACCATCTTGCATTTAGACACCATGAGGAGCAGGAACTGGAGGATCTTGTTTGCCTAGATTTATATACTTCTCACAAGAGGATGAGATCAAGTCTGTTTGCTTGAGATTGGGTGTTTGAAGAGAAGGGAAGAATCTAGCCATATGTTCATGCTTATGGAAAAATCTACATCTAAAAGGCAGGGCCTCGTAGTCCAGTCGTTGAAGCCAGAGAAACTCATTGATAAGAAGCTCAAGTTCAACAAGAAGAGACTGGGAAAGAATCATTTCCACATAGATTTTGGAATAAACAATAGAGGTACCTTCTAAGGTATCTCTAGAAACCCCCATATATCTATATTGAATTACCAATGAGGGCAAAAGTCTTCTCACTCCAGAACTCCATAGACAGGAAACCAAACATGCATTTTTGTTGGTTGAATTCTTATGATGTGATGTCCAAATGAGGAGAGGTAGGTTGTTTATATACCTCTCACAACATTTCAGAGTTTAAAACTTGAGAGAAGCTGATGAGATTTTAGATTTCTTGTTCAACCAATCAGACGGGTCCCCGATTTAAATTTCAAGGAAAACCTCAACGAAATAAGTCGACCTATTCCTGGGAATATGCTGCCTTGGCTAACCTATTCCCCCCCAAAAGTCTTGAAATTTGGTTCGACAAGGGAATGCAGAGAAAATGCCAAAATGATAGGCAGTGTGGAGCTAGAGTACCGTAAATCAATGCAAGAGCCCATACATGCTAAAATAGGGCTAAATTAAGCATCTAATTATAAGTGCTTATAATTTAGGATGATACACAAGCAACACTAATACAAGTTTGAGAGTCACCTTCAATAACTTTGATATTACTCTCTATTGGCACAATCTAAGCCCCTCTAGTAATACATTTAACTCAATCTCATTGTTTGTGGATGTGTGAAGTTTCTTACAGATAACTTCAATGAGTTTACCTTCATCATTTTATAATATTCATTCAGTACCAATTGGACCCATTGATTGCTTATGAAGGCCCCATCCACATTTAATTTTAATATTCCAAAAGTAGGTGCTAGCAATTTGATTTCTACCTTGTGCACATCCTATTGTCCAAGCTAATGAACTCAACCACTAAATGTGAATTCATTTTAAATTCAATTGAGATGTGCTCGTAATATTCCTTTATAGAAAAATGGCTGAAATATTTTATCATTAAAAATCCATCAATATTTTTTTTTTCCATAAATACCCCATCCAAATTAATTAATTAAAATAATTTCTATTCAAAATATAAAATTACTCAAGATTCTTAATCTTAAAATTAAAACAATGATGATTATCTATATCTAACACTCAATTTCTCCACCCTACTTCACCCACCTATTTTATTATTTTATATTTTACAATTATATTTGAAGGTTCTTAATCTTAAAAAGAAAAGAATTATGATGACTAAATGAAAAATGAGGTTCTTAATCTTAAAAAAAAAGAGTTATGATGATTAAATGAAGAATGGGCAAGGTTCGTAATTTTATATTTTGAATAGGAATTGTTATAATTAAAAATATAAAATAATAAAATAGAAAACACCAGAATAATAAAAGCTTGGAAAATAAATAAAAATTCCAACTGTGAAGGCAAAAATGTTAGAAACTCCCTAGCAGTAATGTCTGAATTGCCACATTAAATACCTTTCAATGGATTGTAAAAACCCATAGCTTCTAAAGCCCGAACAATGGGAAGTGAATTCTGCGTTGCATTCTTAGCAGGGTCCTGAAAATAACAAGAAAACAGCCTCCAGAAGGCAACTTTTCTGTCTTGAATCATTTGATTGATATGGGTTTGATGGAAGAAAATTACATCGAGCACCGTGCATATGCGAGAGTTGGACTGTTGGGTAATCCCAGCGATGTGTATTATGGGCGTACACTTTCATTTGGCCTGGCGAATTTCTGGGCAACTGCCCGCCTCAGGCCATCCCAAGATCTCGTGATCGAGCCGCACCCATATCATGATTTGGTCCAATTCAAGTCACTCGATTACCTGGTGGGTACGCTTTCGTTTCTGGTTTTATGATTCAATGCTTTTAGAGTTCGTTTTTTCATGAGCACCCATTTGCAGACCTTCATCTTAGAGGTATTACCAATGCATTACTCTGCCTACTTTGACAGCGCGCTGTATTGTTTTTCTTGAAATCAGATATGACCGAAGCCTCTTATATACACAGTTGGTGCATATACGCGTTTATACATGCATAATCAGGGGTGTAAACATATGTAAATATTGTGTAAACAAACTTGTTGAAACACATTTAATTTGTACATGCATATCAGAGTAAATGTACATTGTTTATGTATATCAATATGCAGATCAGTGCATATACACAATGTATATATGTGCATGCTTATGTAAATGTGCTTATCGATGTATATATGTACGGTGGGTGCACATCAGTGACGGAATACGGGGGACTGCGAAAAAAAATTGGCCTGTGTTAGGTAGTTTTTCAGCCTATGGATTTATAATTGTATATCAATTTGTATCGTAATACTGTAACACCTCAAATAGGTTAGAAAAATCACTTTGATAATTTTCCTTTACTTATCAGTCCAAGTTATTAGATTGCTCCATCATTATCATAATACTGCTGTTCCAAGATTAATCATGTTACTTGATTCGCCAAGTAACCAAACTGTGATTATCGCCGCTGGGAATCATACCAGTTTTTTTCTCTTTTGGGCTTCAGCTCTAGAATTCTTTATTAATAGACTTCAACATGACCATTAAGTTTTACTCGAGACTAGCATGCCACATGGCATGCACGGATGTTTTTTATACTTGGGGTTTGGACTGGAAGATTTGAACCTGAAATACCATTTAATTAGGTTAAACTTTTAGACTTGCAATTGCCAGAGGACATTTCACGCTATTTGTCGGTTCTAGATTTCAGGAGGAAAGAATGCCTCCCAAGGCACAAATGCTCCTCTGAAAACCGGACCCACTAATTTACTAAATCTAGTATAGAAGTTCGTTAAGTCTGAATTTTAACTTTAATCATCCTATCCTGCAGTTTGGATTTGAAATGCTATCTTCTGGGATTATTTGGAAATTGACATCCTCAGTGAATAGGAATAGAGGAAGCTGTTCAGACTGGGTGTGAATGACACATGTTTCGTGATTTCACATCAAATAGGTTGATAAATGGCAACATCCCACTTCGAGTCCTCGTGGGAACTTAATTAACATTTAATTGGCTAAGGTGTAAAGGCTTAGAGGTCTGGATCTCAAAAGGATCATAATCATTATTTATAACCTTTTTGGCTCCATTTTCTTTTTGCAACTTTTGAGGATTCTGTGAGGTAAAATGTATTAGAGAGCTTATAGATGTGAAATCTCTTGGAATTTGATTAAGTGGGATTTGAGGTCCTGGTTTTTTAACTTCACCGCTCAACAGCCAGATTATGTCCTTCCATCTGGAACTACTTTCCACATGGCACACTTTGAAGCCCACCTTCACAATTAACCACTTTAGATTACATGGCTACATTTGATTAATTCTGACAATTCTATGACTAGGATGCATGGATTTAACATCTGATTAAACTGGTTTTGAAATAGATTTTAGATCTAGTTTTCCTTAGATCAATTGAGGAACAACAAAAGGGGAAAATGTCTTCAAAACTTCTTAGGATCCAAAGGTCACATTTGACTGGTTTAACACTTTGAAAATCTGGAAAGCTCACAGAAATTTAACTAAGGCATAGACTCCTCCATCTTGATTGAAACCAAAAATGGATTTCAACAAGAGATTTGAATGCAACTAATGCGAGGACTATATCATGTGGCTTGAACTATTAAAGATGTCTAAAAATGACGCACTGGTCATTGGAACAACTTGGGATTGAGTAAGCAAATATAAATCAATTATATGGTTTCCCTGGGAAGCAACTTGGCCCAATCATTAGAGAGATTGAGTTGCATTTACTCTAGCACAATTTTATAGGCAACAGGTACAGACCTCTGGGTCATCTAACATAATAATGTATTTGTGCAATTTCATGCTTGTCTTGCGCTATGCAAATGGGCAGGGACATGTGTAGGGCATACTTGTGGCACAGATCTTGCTTCTACATAATTCATGCAATTAAGTGTAAGTGATACTGTTCAAAGTTGTCATTTCCAGGGTAATTCATGTAAGCAAGCATAAGTGATTACGTCCAAACTTGTCATTTCTAGAGTAAGACATACAAGCAAGCATAAGTGATAATGTTCCAAACTTGTCATTTCCAGGACCCTTTTCAATATAATATTATTGCAACCAACACTTAATTAACTTACACTTAACGAGTATTTGGATTTACAAGCCTCAATTGGATTTCTTGAAATTCTTGCAAGGATTTTAGAATGTAACAGTTTAACGAGCTGATAATAAACCATAATATCTTGAGGATTTAATCTTGGGATTTTAAACTATGATTCATAACTAGGAACACCTGTTCAAATTGAGCATATGAATTTATATGAGGACAAGAATTTAAAATACAAACTTGCTAATATTAATGCTCTTTAATTAACATAGAACCAAGAGCTTCACACAAATAATCACAAATCAGCTTATTAGATTATATCAAGGAACTTAACATCAGATACAATGCCTGAATTCCCCAAACTATGATTCTGTGAGCCTCTTCTTCTATACAAGAATTTGAAGATCGTCCATAGAAGGCTAATAAGTTCTAATACCCATCTGTGCACCCACCTGCAATGTTACCTGGGTTTCTGTGAGCCTCTTCTTCTATACAAGAATTTGAAGATCGTCCATAGAAGGCTAATAAGTTCTAATACCCATCTGTGCACCCACCTGCAATGTTACCTGGGTTTTTGACTCTTTTGTTTATATTCTAAGTTGCTGGTTTGGGTTCGGGTTCAAGTTCGGGTTTGAAGAACCGGTTCACCGGTACGGCAAAATTTTGAAATGGGGTTTGGGCTTGTTTATACAAAAACATATATATATATATATTATAAGGCTCATTAGTACAAAAACATATATATATATA
>MU226104.1:5207582-5240524 GCA_018584345.1 Thuja plicata
GTCATATGATCAACAACCATTCAAGAAACCTAGAGACGCCTCTACAATGCAATGTTTTAGATGCGACAAATATGGTCACACTGTAAGAAAGTGTCCTGACAGACTTAGAATGCAAGCTTCCCTTGCTAAAGTAAATACTTCAAATGTATGTTCAGAGAAATATTTATTCTAAAAGAAATTCAAGATACCTTATGATTGAGAGGGAGTTCAATGATAAACACTTCTGAGGTAAAACTTGACATGTTTTTTATTAATATATTAATGTTATTTTATAACTATATGGGCCCTGTGTAAATCATAAAGAAGTGACGACTTCCAAATGATTTTCACTTGTATATGTTAAAGTTATTGAAAGGTGACGATCTTACAATAACTTGATTTTCTATTTGTGATAGGAATGTGTGGATAGAATCGCCGATTCAGGCAATCCACACCGAAGCTCGTGGATAGAATTGCCAATTGAGGCAATCCACACACTGTAGCTCATGAGTTTGTGGATCGAATCGCCGATAGAGGCAATCCACACGAGAGCTAGTGGATAGAATCGCCGATTGAGGCAATCCACACATTGAAGCTCGTGAGTTTGTGGATAGAATCACGGATAGAGGCAATCCACACGAGAGCTTGTGGATAGAATCCCCGATTGAGGCAATCCACACCAAAGCTCGTGAGTTTGTGGATCGAATCGTCGATAGAGGCAATCCACATGAGAGCTTGTGGATCGAATTGCCGATGGAGGCAATCCACTTGAGATCAACTTTCACAATCTATGATCTTATTGTGATATGCATTTTATCTTCCCTAGCTAAGAGGGAGTGTTAATGTTATAGCATTGGTCAGATCTATAATATACATACTAAGTTAATTTGATAATAATATTATATTGTTAATATAATATTCTATTATATTGTTGATCAAATTAACTTCATATGAGATAATAGATATATATATATATATAATTGGGATATGATATATATACATATATAATTGATATATATATATATATAAATGTTATTTGAAATTGACTAAGACTTAATAATATCGGTCGCATTATACATACCGATTTATATTGGTTGACATAATTACCGATTCATATCGGTTTAGTTTATGACTGCTGTGTATCGGTTATAATACCGATCAGTTGCAAAAGGTATCAGGCGACATGTATCGAGTGCGTCATATTATCGAGCGCCTCTTTGTTTAAAAGAACACTGATTAGTATTATCGGGTGATAAGAAATGTTTAATGAAAAGACATGGCATTATAGAGTCATGTCTCTATAATGACATATCTCATAAGTATATATAGTTGGTTGTTGATTGATAAAAGAAAAGCATATACAACAAACAATGCGAGTATGATTTATTCAATCTGCAGTTAACCGATATTAACATATTTATATATATATCTATTATTATATCAGTAATAATATATATCTCTTGTGATTAAATATATCACATAAATTGAGGTTATATAAGAAAAATCAAAAGTCACATATTTTGATCTAAAACTTAACACTCCAGACCAGCCAAAATTCGAACTGGTCCGTGGTTTTGGTCCGGTTCGCCTGTGGGTCCGGCCCACAGGGGGGTGGTTCGAACTAGACCACGCCCAGTTCGGACCCAGGCGGACCAAGCTGGAAAACATTAAACCACCAGCGAACTTGGTCCCGCGAACGGTCAAAGTTAGCGGCCAAGTTGGTTTTTTTTTGCAAATTTAATTATTTTTTGACATCCATCTTGGGGCGATGCCCCCAAACCCCCTTTGAAAAATCTGGGGGGAAACTGCGTCAATAAAAGGGGAAAAATTAACCTCCGAGTCTGATTAGGCTCCATATAAAAACATCCACAACCCTAAAAAGTGGATTCTAAAGGCTTATGTTGGCTTCCACTTCTCAGCTTGCACTTGATGAATTTGAAGATTTTGACACCAATGATGTTGTTGGTGCAACTGATCCCATTGGCCTTAGCTTTGTTTGTGAGTCGACTGATGCCAATGTAGAAGAAGAAGAAGAAGAAGAAGAAGAAGAAGAAGAAGACGACGATGATAAAGAAGAATATTAATAAATTTTTAATCCATTAGTTGAACTTGAAACAATGATACTTGAACTTGATGTTATGGTTTATCACTTGACATTTTAATGTTTTGAATCTTTGATGTTGAACTTGAGTATATGTCAATATGATGCTACGATGGTATGATCATGATTCATGATGCATGATGCTATGTTACAAGTTTATGGTGTTTAAATGTTTTTATGATACTATGTGACATTCTAATCTTAACTCATGCTTCTAGCTTCATATACATATTATTTATACATATATATTTTTTACATGTTTTTGTACTAACAAACCCAAACGAACCCAAACCCCTTTTCAAAATTTTGCCGTACTGGCAAACCGGTTCTTCGAACCCGAACTGGAACCGACATCCTAGGCTTTAACAATCATAATCTTGGTCACATAGCCAAGTTTTGTACATTGAATGTTGATCAGCAAAGTAAGAAAATTAATGTTTATTTTGAGAAATCAATGTCCAAACAGCACTTAATACCAAAAAGAAAGACTTGTGGGTGATTGACAGTGGTTGGTCAAAGTCAAACCACATGACTGGTGATAGAGAGAAGTTTTGGTTTGTTAGATTTGGAGATAATACTTCTAGGTAGATCAAAGGCTTAGGATCCTTGTTGTTGGATGATAATATGCCTATTCATGATGACTACTATGTAGAAGGTTTAAAACATATTCTCTTGAGTGTCAGTCAAATTTGTGACAATGGTTACAATGTTTTATTCAATGCTCAAGGATGTGAGATAAAGAGGAAATCAAGAAAGATGGTTGTAGCAGGTAAGAGGACAAGAGGAAATGTTGATAGTCTAAAAGATATCATAAACAGTGATAGAAAACGAGACATCTGCCTTATGGGATAGGTTGAAGAGGGTTGGTTGTGGCATAAAAGACTTGGACAGTAAACTTTGATAACCTAGTAAAGTGAGCAAAAATCAGAATGTTAGAGGTATGACATCCATTCACAAGCCAGCAGACAACATCTGTGTAATGTCCCTTCAACAGTCCTCATTGATTAACCTTACAAGGTCCAATCCACACCCTGGTATTACTATAATCTAGACAAGCTTTATAAGATGCAATGAATATCTTATCTATGAGGAAGACCATATCTTGTTGTCTCTTATATGTTGATTGAAATAATGATATATCTCAAATATACTTTGTTCTGTAACTATGGATTCATTTCCACTATTCCTCATACAGATTGTACTGTAAGACTCTCATTGTGCTGTAAGTTCCTCTTGATTGCGTATAGTTATCCCAACATGGAGATGGTAACTCTTCTCAATAACGTTCATAGAGACTAAGTAATTAATTCCAGATGTACTTCATAAATCTGTTGCATTTCTATCTAAGAAATCTCTGATGATCTATTTCCTTTCTAATCCCTCCCTTGACGACAAGTTGAGAGTGTTTTCAGATGGAATGAGAAGTCATGTATCCTTGTTATTTATTAATGTCTCCCTTACAACTCTTAACTTAATCTGCAGCTTATGTAGACGCTGATGAATCAATGGCACATTAGTATTTCTTATTATTATGGATAACTAGACCTTCACTTAGTCATCCTCTTCCTATAATCTATACTCTTTGATATATTTTAATTCACATTTGATAGTATTCATTTTGTTAATCCCTCTATATTGATGGCACCTACGATCGCTTCACATAGTCTTGCCATCAAATGCATCCACGCAGAGTTAGTAATTTCCTTCAAACAATAAAACTCTTTACATGATGATGACAGCGATGCTTATGATGATATGTTTTGCTGCTACTTGTTCTCTTTGTAATCTCCTTCCCAAATCCATCTCTCCACATTCCTGGCGGTAATGTTTCCAACCCTCCATGGTCGATATGCAACATTATTCAATCTGAAGTAATCAAAGGCTCATCTGATTGTTATCACGGGGTCAATGGAAATCATCTGCAATGAAAGGCATGCCGATTGTATTCTTCTATCGGAAATGCCATTGGCTGCGATTCCTTCTACCTTTGGTACCCCGATAGGCAATGATAATCTTATTGTTCCCTACGAGCGGTTCCAAACATATATATTGTTTCCTTATTCCTTTCTGCTCTCCCTTCCTCCTTCCTAGACCATATTGAATAGCTTTATCGGTGATTGAATGAATTTGATTGATGCGCTGGCTTAATTACTATATGGTGTGACTGCTGGGCTATCCATGTTTTTGACTGGCTGTTCAATTTTTCTATCTAATTCCCATCTATATCTTGCATGGGACAAAAGGGGAGAAAGACCTTTCAAGATCGCAGCTGTTCAAAGCCTAGCATCACGTCTATTTAGGCGTGACTTTTATGGGATTCATAATTTTATTTAATGTTGTATATATAATATATTATTTGTTTCATAATATATTTTATATTCCACATTATAATATGTGGATATATTTTAATATTTATTTATTAATTATTATGATTATTATTTTACTATTGTATTATTATTTTCTTAATTTAATAATATATTATATTATTATATTAATAATATAGTGATTATATCAATAATAAAATATATTCTTTCATATTATATTAATAATATAATTAAATAATAAATTATATTATAATTTATTATTATTTATTCATTTGCTAATTTATTTAATTGCTTATTATTAAATCCCATTCTAGGGAATGGGGACATCACAATCTGCAAGGAGTGTCAACATGGAAAACAAATAAAGATCAATTTTGCTTCAATAGAATATTCATCCACTAGACCATTGCAGCTATTTCATTCAAATTTATGTGGTCCTACTAGGACGAAAGCTATTAATGGAGAGAAGTATTTCATGCTCTTTGTTGATGACTAAACAAGGATGAGTTGGGTGACATTCTTGAAGCACAAGTCAGAGGCTTTTGAGAGATTTAAAATTTTAAAGTGTTTAGAAAGATGGTTGGAAAGGAATCAGATTTGAAGATAAAGTTTTTGAGATCAGACAAGGGTGGAGAATATACTTGAAAAGAGTTTGAAGACTATTGTGAACAACATGGCATTAAAAGACAATATGTTGCTGCAAGGACACCTCAACAAAATGGGGTGGTAGAAAGAAAGAACAGACTAGTGAAGGAGATGGCTAGAACCATGCTTGATGAAGCCAATTTGCTTGACATGTATTGGAAAGAAGCTATTCATACAGCTGTGTACACATTGAATAGAGCTCAATTAAAGATCAAGTCCAAGTACATACCTTATGAGTTGTGGTATGGTAAGTCAGCCTCTGTTAAGTACTTTATAGTTTTTGGAAGTAAATGCTTCATTAAGAGAGATGATGAAAGTTTGGGCAGCTTTGAGTCAAGATGTGATTGTATTTTTCTTCGCTATTCTACTCATAGTAAGGCATGTAAATGTTTTGACAAAAGATTGAAAAGGATAGTTGAAAGTGCTCATGTAAAGATTGATGAAAAGTTGCAGATTGACAACAACAGTGTGGAAAATGTTTAAGAGGAATCTGAATTAGAATTTGAAGTTGAAGGTGAGGCTCCTAAAGAAGAAGAGACAACAAAAACTCCATTGGATATTGTGGTAAAGACTCCTTCCAAGACACTTCTAAAGCATCATCCTCAAGAGCAAATAATTGGAGACAAAGAGGTAGGAGTTCAAACAAGAAGAGCTGCATTATTAGGCGACCAAGCAGATTTTGTTTATTATCAGAGTTAGAGCCTAAAAACTATATTGAGGCAAGAAAGGATGAATGCTGGATCAAGGCCATGGAGGAAGAATTAAGTCAGATTGAAAGGAACAAAACTTGAGAATTAGTCCCTAGGCTTGAAGGTAAGAACGTTATTGGAGCAAAGTGGGTATATAGAAACAAGCTAGATGAAGATGTTAAGATTGTAAGAAACAAAGCTAGACTTGTTTGTAAAGGATACTCTTAGGTTGAGGGTATACATTTTGGTGAAACTTTTGCACCAGCGGCTAGGCTTGAAGCCATAGGATATTCTTGGCCTTTTTCAGTATATAAAAATTCCAAGATGTACCAAATGAATGTTAAGACAACTTCTCTAAATGGATATCTCGATGAAGAAGTCTATATGGAACAGCCTAAAGGATTCATATGTGAAGAGAGTTCTGATTATGTCTATAGGTTGAAAAAGGCTCTATATGGTTTGAAGCAAGCTCCTAGAGCTAGGTACTCTAGGTTGGATAAGCACCTATTGGCACAAGGGTTTACTAGAGGTGGTGTGGACAACAATTTGTATGTTGGAATACAAGGTAAGGATGTACTTGCTGTAGAAGTTTATGTAGATGACATTATATTTGGGCAACAATGATGATACGTGCAAAATGTTTTTTAACCTCATGCAATCATAATTCGAAATGTCCACGCTTGGAGAGTTGTTCTTCTTTCTTAGATTACAGATCTCTCAACTTGAAAAAGGTATATTTCTATCTCAAATTAAGTATGCAAGAGATGCTTAATTGGTTTCATGTGGATGAATGTAGACCAATCAATACACCTATGGTAATAGGTTCTAAGTTGAGCAAGGTGGATGATTCACTTGATGCTGATCAAACTAGATATAGGCCTATGATAGGAAGCTTACTATATCTAGCAGCCTCTAGACCTGATATCATGCAAGCAGTGTGTCTAGTTGCAAAGTTTCAATCCTCTCCCAAAGAGTCTCATGTAAATGCTCTCAAAAGAATTTTTAGATATATCAAAGGAACATTGGACAATGGATTGTGGTATCCTAGACACCATGATTTTACTTTAATTGCCTATATTGATGCTGATTGGGCAGGGTGTCTTGATGACATGAAGAGTACTAGTGGTGCAGCCTTTTTCTTGGGTGATAGACTTGTAGCATGGCATAGCAAAAAGCAAGAATCAGTGTTGCTACTTCATGTTGTACTCGAATCCTTTGGATGGTGCAAACCCGTTCAGACATGAAGGTAGAAGTTCCTAAACCCGTTTCAATCTTATGTGATAACACTAGTACTATCACCAATTCAAAAAATCCTTTTATGCTCTCAAGAACTAAGCACATTGACATTAGATATCATTTCTTGAGAGAGCAAGTGATGGTCAATACAGTTACTTTGAATTATGTTTCCACTATAGACCAAGTAGCTGATATCTTCATTTAGCCCTTAGCTAAGGAAGTCTTTGAAAGATTCAAACAAAGATTGGGCGTCTTACCCTTCTCTTCTGTTCACTAATCCATTAGCTAGCTCTTTGGTTTCAGGGGCAGCATATATTTTCCATCTTTCTTTTCCTAAAACCTCAAACTTCTCCCCATTGTCATTGATGTTAAAGGGGGAGATGAGGACAATAATTGGTTGATTTTGTTTTTGAGACAGAGATTGTGTTGTATACTTGTTGCAGAAGCGCAGGGTGAGTTGTGGTTGCAAAAGAAAATTTGCATTAGTAGTTATAGTAGTGTTAGGAAGGTGCAAAAGATAGGAAGTTGTTGCAGACGCGCATGGTTTGCTAGCGGGTGTTAGAGTTTGTTTGAAGTGCAACACAATGCAGTATTCAGAGGATTGTGAGTTGATATTGATTGATTGTTCTTGTACAAGTACAAAGAATGTTTGACGATTGAAGAAATAGAACCAGCTGGCAAAAAGGAAAACCAATCCTTGGCATCTTCCTTCAAAGTTTGAACAAAAAGCTTCATGAAAACATCTTCCTGACATATCCCAAAATTACTCATCAGATCTGAAAACTCCAGCAAATGCTGACATGCTGACTCAGATTGTTTCCCATTAAACTTTGGTAAATGCTTCCTAATCTTAGTAGGAATTCAAAGCACAATGGCATATACCTGTTCATAGAGAAGCTACTACAAAAATCAGACATGGGCTGTACACTCTGTAAACTCATGTTTGACACTCCCCAAACATATACATGTAAATCACACACCCACTTATAACATTCTCAGATCTGAAAGTTGCAGTATAAAAATATACTTCTCTATCACAGAACAAAACTCAACATACTTCCTCAACTGAATACATAAACTGGAAAATACAAATCAGAAGTATGCAAAACTCATATTCTTATATTGCATTCCTACTCTCAAAACTTTTACGACAAGAGAGCAATGTCTGCTTCTGTATCACCTTTAGTCAGCTGCCTTTTGGATCCCCATGAGGCTCACCCATCAACTGGATGTTGCCTCAATAAGATTCATAATTTTTTTTACAAATCTTGTGAAAACATTAGAACAAAAATTTTGTGCAAGCACTGGTGCAGAGATTAGAGTCACCACCCAATTTGGAATTTGGGAGAAATATTTTGTAATAATTTGCAAAGATCTCCTTACAACTTTCAGCAGTTCAAACATATACTATAACGCTTCACAAGATATAACTTTAGATGACAAACAATACTATTAAAGACTCAAGACAAGGAACTCAATCTTTAATCATAAAGACACTTTTCAACTCTATGCAATCTCAATGGACTGACTAACTGGCCTGAATTATTAACAAGACAAGGAGCAAGCTCAACTATGAATCTTGTCAACGCAACAAGTTATAATATCTTCCCTAGTAGAGTTGCCATTTTGCTGGTGACTCGAATGGGTTGATAAAACTGGGTGTTGATTTTACAAATAGAATACAAAGATTCTAGGAAAGATTTAACAAAACATTTTCATCTCTATTCCCCAACATAGTCGCCATTTTGTTGGTTACCAAAATGGTTTTACGCTATAAGAAGCTGCAAATTCTATAGAGAAGCCAACTCCAATTATTAAACCTCCTAAGGGGATTGGACCAACTGACAGGGATACTAATTCCCTCTACACTTTAGGTTCTGCAAAACCAAGGCGGGTAGACCTTTAATGCCCTCAAATACACACACTAAACCCATATACACACACTAAACCCATGACTAATATTATAAGCATAAATCTCATATAAGGTTCAACAATAACAAGAAAATACTAAGTAATGGCTAATCACTCATTGATTCTCAATTGCTATGGACCATGAGATAAAATAACTGAACAACATACTGAAAAGTAAAGATGTCCATGATTTTTATCATTTTTGTTGCAACAAGAAACAACATGAGTCTAAACAACAACACACTTGTAAAACCCACAAAAGCTAAGATCAGTGCCTCATCCTATTAGGCATTTGAGTCATCAGAAATATAACATCATACAACAGAGTTTCATTAGTAGCAAATGATCTAAGAACATTGCCTTACAACATTCTTTAATAGTAATCTCAACCCAGCCTACTTATCAAATCCTTGCACAATCCCAACAAATCTGCAACTTCTATCAAGCATTTAATTGACCCATTAGATCAAAGCATGAAAGAAAATCACATATCTCACAACAAGACACTAAATGAGAATAATTCTTTGTTTTATTTCATTTAAAATTTGACTGATTTGCACAATGGAGAGATCTATCAACTAACCTGCGAACTGACGACCAACCACGCTCGCATGCTCGTAGCTAAATCTACTAACTGCCAAGCCCACCCGTGAAGTCGTGCCAACTGCCTGAGCGCAACCTCGCAACATTTTTCGCCAACCACGAACATGACCCGCGCATTCGTGACACCAACATTTTCTGCCTCCGACGCACATTCACAGTATTTCTTCTTAACCGTCTAACTATCTCGCGATCACATGCAAACTTGCCTTCTCCAATCGCCGCAAGTTCACAACATTTACTGCCTCTGACGCACTTGACCTACGACCTCACGCCTAACCCGAGTGTAGCTCTACAACATTATCCACCAACTGCTTGGGAAACCTGCGAAGTCGTGACTTGGCATTAATTGTCTCATGTCGCAAGGTTGCAACATTTGTTGTTAACTGCTCCATAACCTTGCGAAGTCGCGCTAAGTCGCCACGTATCGAGCTTGTACTCACTGCCTATCCACGTGTTCCCATCTGGCACGATCCAATTCATCATCCAAGTTGCCGCCACATCATTGTCTATGTCATCGTATGGGTCCACAAAATATGCTGACGTCACCGACCAGCTGTACATCATTGTCCACGTTGCCAAGACACCACCAAATCACCTCCACTTCGCACCCTCCGCGCGTGAGCTATTTGCCAAAAGGCCTCGTGCCTTATTGGCAAGTTAATTATAGTGTGCCATTATATAAAAATGACTAAACTTCCCCATGCACTGTGCATGTGGGATATATCCCCCGTGCACACTTTGCTTAAAACTCTGCCACATCCCTGGCGTTATGTAATTTCAGGTTTCAAGCTTTTGATTTCCACATTGGCCTGCTCGACCTGAACAATGGTCAAGGTTCTCGAATTTGTGGCCTAGCTCAGCTCTTGCTTGACCCTCTGAAACTCTCTGGTAGTCGACATCGAGGCAGCCACATCCATCGTCTTTGTCTTTCCATAGCTTCGAGCCGGGACAAGTGCAGAATGCAGATTTATACAAAACACCTTCAACTGGGCATATGCAAAACATAACTAAACAGACTGTGGGGGGCCTAGACTTGAAACATAAGCTACTTGGTAAGAAAAGAATGTATTCCCAAGTCAGTTTTCCATGACACTTAGCAAGGCACAAAATGCAGACTCCCAAGGTAGGCCTGTTCAACTTGTTTCACACTTAGGCAAAAATGCAGATTTGACAATCTTCCTGAAACATGCACTTTACAAAACCACTCAATCAACAAGTATAGGGCTACAAAAGAACATATGAGATGCATGTGAAGTGGGGAACATACCTTTCAGCTGATGAGACATGGAAATCACAAGGTACCTAAATATTGAATGCCAAAACAAGGCATCTCAACTAAGTGCACAAAGGGTGGTTCCAACATCTTCACATGTTTTTCAACATGATAATGTCAAGAATTTGAGAGTACCAACAGGATGCACTGCTTGCAAGAGGTTATTTTTAAGAGAGAAGTACAATCAAATCAGGGATAGATATTTGAATTTTAGAGGTAAATTTAAATCTTGTGGGAGATCTCCGAAGAAATGTTGGAACAGAGGTAAAATTGGAAAGTTAAAAAGTACTCTGATATTTGATCTTGAAGTAAAATAGATGGATGTGAAACTAACTGTCCTATGTGTGGATCTTGAAGAAGAATATATAAGCCACAACCTTATAGTTAAAGGAAGGAATGGTTGACAAGTTGATGTTGTCTCTTTATGGCCTCAAACAGTATTTCTAAGGATGTTGTATCTTAATTTTGATAATTATGATTTGGGATGTGGATTTGTACAAAACAAACTTGAGCAATATGTATATTTAAAAGAGGTCAGTGACCATTTTCTTATTGTTGTACTATATGTTGCTGATTGGAAACAATAAGTAAATTATCAAGGATATTAATTCTCAACTCTCATCACAATTTGATATGAAGAATATTAGTTCTGCAAATCTTATGTTGACTATGAAAATTAAAAAGGGTTGTTAAAATATGAAATTATTGCTGAATTGGAGGAAATGTATTGAGACCATATTGCAGAATTCTAGAATGTAGACGAATTCCCTTTAATGTCCATGATCAATTAATTTAAAATTATTTGTAGAGCAATGGCCGAAGACACGAGAGGATATTGGGAAGATGGGTAATGTTACTTATGTGTAATAGCCCTTCTCAAGATGTACTCAAGATGATTTTCAGAGGATAATCATCAGGTTTCTGTTTGTTTGTTTTTGATTTAATTTCTGAATGTAGAGTTGCGTAAATAAGATATAGAATGCCAGCCAAACTTATTATGCAGAGTATAAGAACATAATCAGATTGCAACCACAAAAATACAGTCTACTAATCAACAATATGGCAGCCAAGAGCATGAATATCTTAGTTACATTCTGAATTTTAATGATATCAGGAAACACTGTTTACATGCGGATATCTCCAAACTCTATGCAGGATCCTAAGCTACAGATTCATAGAATAATTATCCGATCTTTATTTATTGCTACAGAAATAGATACTTCATATATATGTGCACAGATCTGAAGATACCTTATTCCTTTACACAGTCCCAGCTCTCAGCAATGGTGTAGTAAATATATGGCAGAAATATAAGCATGAAGTTGGAAGTTGATGACAGTAGGTGTGGTAGATAGCAAGCTTACTCCTTCACCATAGTAAGAAATGTATGCGCCGCCTTTTTGTTCGTCAAGTCATGCGCAGCTAGGAAGCTCTAGTGATGACCAATCCTTGCTCCGTGCAATCAGCAAACCCTCCACACTACCTTTCTTTTTCTCACAACCTAGTTACAATACCATGTGGACTCCAAAGCTGATCATGCTCAATTAAAACGGCAGCACGAAGATTTCAACAAGCAACCAAGGAAGTGTAAGCTCATGCTGTATTACCCATATATTCGCCTCCTCATACAAATCAACCCAGGCATAGAATGTTGCAGTCATAGCAATTTTGTAGTAATTCTTCAAAGCTCATTGATTCTGAAATTTGTCTTTTCAAAGACTTCACAAATTTAATTTCCTTAACTTCAATCATATTTACCAAGCGAGAAATCAGAACAATCACTTGTGCAACTAGCCAGGATAGCTATTTTTCACTACCGAAATTAGAAGAAAATAATCCTGCCTATGCAAATGAGCCTCAAAATGTTCTTTAATAATAATCTCAGGAAACTTCCTGAAAGACTTTTAGCATTCCCGCACTTTTTAATATTTCATTAAATTCAAATAATAAAGCAACTTTTATAGTTCCCTTTTCATATTTTGCTTAAGTCACCTTATCCAACTTTATTAAATTAATTAAATAATATTACCCCAAATATGCACTTTATTGGATAATATTATTAAATAATTAATTTAAGTTATTCTTTTACTGTCGACTTTAGTATACGGGAATAAGATAGGCTAAATGGTCTCCTGGGCTACTCCTCGGAAGGGGGCATTACATGATGCAATTCTTGATGAAGTCTAAATCTATGCCATTGATTGTATTAGATCAGTATTTGTAGTAGAAGTTTGAGTAGATATATGTCAAATCCACATGTCCGGGCTATGTACATTCTCACAGTTGATACATATACAAAGATCATACCTGTAGGTATATTCACACGTGAATGCATATGTGCACTATAAACATGCCCACATTTACACACTAATGCATAGATACAGATTGTACACATGTATATGTGCAGTCCATTTAGAAAGTTATTTACAATCTATGTATTGACACGTGAGTGTGTATATAGCTGCTTTGTGTATATAGATGTACTTTCGTTAACTCACATACTTATGGTCTATGTATCTTTGTGCCACACTTGTATTGTCTATATATACACATGCCTATGTATGTGCTTGCATGGTTAAAAATCTTGGCAAGTTGCTTGCAAGTCAGTAAGGCTTGGTGACTCGCTTGTAAAGCTCATTGAAGGGTCGACTCTTCTGCAAGTGGTCTCTAGGTAACTTGCAAGCACCCCTGAGTCCACACTAAAATCTATCTTGTTGGCAGAAGAAAACAAGCACCAAGGATAAAAACACAAAAAACTTTATCCTATTTGTGTTTTCAGTTCTTTGACAACATTTCGTTGATTTACTGATGATTTGTCAAAAGCAATAAATCATAAAAAATGACATGCCCCACAAAGTTTCTTTTTGCCTTGAAAGTCTTAATTTGCTTGGTGGTGGGGATTTTGTTCCTCGATCCTGCCCTATATTCTCCTGGGCCTTGGAGGAGTGCTGTCTGTCAACCTTGTTGGGTGCTGCTGCCCCCCAATTTCTCCCTTTGGTTTTAAAAAGCAAAAAAAAAAAAAATGGTTTTGGGCCTTGCTTGATGGAAAAGCAACATTTTCACTCTTATTTGGCTTGGAATAACAAAAGCAGCATGTTTCCCTTGTTTTTTGACTATTTCAGGATTTTATAGTTTCACAAAATTTTCCTGAGTAATTGAATTCCATTTATACTCTTTGTTTGCCAAGTGAATCCATATTCCAAGTAATGCTTCTATGATCAAAATAGACGCGTGTGTTCTCTAAATTCATTCTTTATGCCACACATGCATTATAGAAGTTTACTTCGCAAATTCATGTATTTTTATAATATGCTGAGTGTCAAGTCTGAGTCAAAATTTAGGCCTGCGGAGTTTTTCCTGAGATAGAGTTTTTGAACTATTTCTGCACATATTCATGTATAATCTGTGTGTATATGCATGTTTGTTTACAAAATATGTGTATATATATTATATGTTATATTGCAGGGAGAATAGAATATGATTTCTCAGAAAAAGTTAATTCAGTTGGTATAACTTAAATTGGAAGGCATAATTGAAAAATGGCTTGTTGTAGGTCACTAGGGTGGAAAATGAAGGCTATTATGGAGGGGTGAGGCTGCTTATGGCAACGTGCAAGATGTTCTTTCATTATTGCATTGATCACAAGATTGATCTGAAGGGTGACAATTTCACTTTGTCTTATGACACAAATATTCCTCGACAGGTATTTAAAATTATGCCAAACTAACTCTGTAAGTGCAAGATCTATGTTGAAGAAAACACAAATTTTTTTGAGAATTTTGTTTTTTTCCGTCTTCTTTTCTAATAGCATTGCTAAGTTAGGCTTCACTGTTTATCTAATTTTGCGCAGATTAAATTTCATTTGTGATGTTTATACCTTGATCCTCACATTTGGAGATCTATAGATAGGATCATAGGACAGAAATACAAGTGAGAATCCAGTGGCTCTGATTTCTGTAGGTGTGTCACAGCATGGACTCAGATGCATCTTTCAACCCGGTTGTGGGATTGTTGCTCTTTTCATCTGCAATGCCTGGGATATGTCTTATATTGTGAGACTAAGAATTGAATTAGTAATCATCCCTTTCAGCATAGGAGATTCAGTATTATTATGCAGTATTTGCCGATATATTTTAAAGTTGAAATTATACATATGCAGATTAATTGTACATACGTAGATTCCCTGTCTCTTAGTGCCAAGGTTCAGACTTTATCTTTACTAGCCTTTCTAGATAAAGATTTTCCATGAAACTGTAATTTTGAGCTGGTGTAACTCTCTTGTTATTGGGTGTAATATAAGATGCATTTCTTCACTTAAAAAAGGGTAACCTTTGCTTGAAGGCACTGAAGCTTCCTTGTAGCTCTCCTTGATTGGGCTTTCACCTTGTTTCTCAAAACCCAAAGCCTATCTGACAAAAAAAACTCATGACACCTGAAAGACAGCGCCAATCGAATGGACTCATGACATGAGCCATAAGGCTATCGTATAGATACACGCCGAAGAAAACCACCAGTTAAAGTCACAATTTGACCCTGATTATTGCCTTCAGACCTTAAAGATAAGGATAAAACATAATATGGTTGATGTCAATACCTATCTTGAATCATGATCTATTCACATAACTCAAAATGATGCAAATGCATCATCATATTATTTAGCATCTAGTAATTAGATTCTTCAACAAGCATTGTAGAATACATTGTACATATTGGTGTGACACATCATATAGATTTGATACACTTGCAGCCTAAAGAAAAATGATAACAATTGTTATGATCCATAATTAGCTATCCTTTAAATAAACTGAAACACAATCCACCATGAACATTGCACAATAAAAAAACTAGATTCTTAAATTAGTTCCAATATTTCTTAACATTTTGGGTAGGGAAAAAAACTATGGAATAAACTGAAAAAACCCAGAACTCCCAAATTTTTGTCTGTTTAAAAAAATATGAATCTATACAGAACTGACATTCAAGAAATTTTGAATCCACAGGTAAGACATTATTGGAGCAGAGAAACCCTCTTAGGGGTAGAAAAGTTCACAACGAAAAATCTTGAAATGCTTCTATTTTTTTGGAGCTTTTTTGTAGTGGAAGCAAATGTATGATTTTATTTTGAAACACTTTGTGGCAGGATATGATTTCACATTGGAGCAATCACACTTTGATTCTTCATTTACAGAAAATACTACACTGGTTTCTCCTGTATTTCCGATTCCTTTGATCCTCCATAAATAGCTGCATGGTATGGTTAAGGTGCCATCTGCCTTGTAAATCCTTTGACATGGTTCCAACTTCCAACATCCTTGGAAGGTGTCCCGAGGCACTTATAGTGTATTGGAAAAATATTTTGTAATATTTATTCTCACTATTGTTTGTAATACATTCATAAGAGGTGATGGTTCCACTAGCAATGGTAAAGGTGGGTTGTGAACACAATTATTGAATATTGTTTTCCGCAAATGTGGATGCCTAGAATGAGATAATTAATGACGTGGGAAGAGGACAAATAAGTGGCCTTTGGGATTCTCTAAATGGGGGCTTGGAAGAGGCAACATGTGTCTTTTGGTATTCCGTCACAAGATTGGGCACCCAAATTGGAGCCCAAATTGGTGTCCTTTTGAATACTGTGGAGGGAATCCGAGGGTTGGGGTCGTTTGGAATGAAAAAACTTCTTTGGATACTTTGTTTGGTGGTTTCGAAGCTCTTGCCATTCTATAAATTCAGCTCTTTGGATGTAGAATTTTTGAGGAATAGTTGAATGTAGAATTACTTTGCAGGAGCAAAGATAGGTGGGAGGCATAATGTAATGTCCCCATTTTTCGTGAGCATCAGAGTTCATGGGATTAGTCTATTATTTGACCCTCGTAGGCTAATTAGATGGATAGAGGGTCTTTGTTGGCAGTGCCAGAGACTTTTTTCCCACTCCAGAGGTTAAGGATGTTCAAGTTTGCTCTTCATTTGGGTCAGTTCGGTACACTTACTATTTATAGTAAGTCAATTATCCAACATTTCTACATTTGGCAGGACACCTAGACCAGCCTCAGTTGCAGTGATGACCCTTGGCATCTTTGTTGATCAGGTATTTAGGGATTTACTAATTATAGTAGGTCAGGGGTGGATAGAGATGGACCCTTACTATTTTTAGTAAGGCAATTGGATGCACAATGGATACAATGGTTAACTCTCAGGTTCAATCAGAATTGAGAAATAATGATTAATGATGAAGTTATAACATTATACTTATTATTATTATTTTTTTGATCGGTAAAAGGCCGTAGCCAAAATTTTAATTAATATATAAATTGAAAATTACATAGTCTCCATTCGTTGCGGGCACTGGTAGGAAAGAATGGAGAAGAAAACCTCCAGCCTAGCCCGGGACTGAGGTCCAGATCATTATATTTACATTTACTTATGAAGGCATTCCCTCATTTACAGAAAAATGGATCTATCCATTTTTGTTTTATAGACATATCTGTGTACATTCTATTACAATTTATATCCTTCGTTATCCAGATGGTTTATTGAAGCCTTTGTCCTGTTCAAGCCCTTTTGATATAAGGGTCTTTGTTTTCTCTGATCATACCAGTTATGACCCTCAATTAAAGTTATTAAAGTTATACTTTAATAATAATTAATTATTAAGTGCATATCATTAATAAATTAAGTGGACTTTATTTAAAAGAGAGTTTTAAATGTTTTAAAAGTATATTGTATAATAAGTGATAAAGTGTTATTTAAAAGGGAGATCTAAGTGTTTAATAAAGTACACTTTATATTTTAATGTGTACATCAAAAGGAGGGGAATATAATTAAATGTTATATTTCAAACTCAACAAAAGCAAATATATTAAAAAGTAAGTCATGATTTAAGTTATGTGAGGTGTGTGTTTGAAGCTACCAGGTGGATCTTCAATTGAGAATTATAAAAGGCTTCATTGGTGAAAATAAATTCATTCATGATTTGATATTTGCTTTTGTTGTGTGGAGAAAGAATTGAAACAAGGTTTTTAGATATTGAGAGCTTGGAGAATTGAGAATTCTTCGAAGTCTATGCACTTTAAATTGGTTGCAAGATACCGGTGAATTGTGCAAATGCTTTGGCTTCATAGAAAGGCCAAGATTGATTCAATTGTTAGTAAAAATTGGTGATTAGAAGTTCCATTTCATTTCAAAATTGTTAGCAAGGGCAGAAGGCTTCACTTTATGCAGATTGCAACCCATATATAGTTCTGTTGGAAGTGGAATCACTCTGAGAGGGGGTGAATCAGAGTGATAATTTTTTTGCCAAGAATGAAAAATGGAAAACTTTTGAACTCCTATTGAAATGAGTAAACTGAATGCTTGATATTAGCAAGATACAAAGTTAACTGATTATCAATTTGAGACAAGTCTTTCACAAAGCATATAAATAAACATTCAATTGAATAATGACATTGAATTCACTTTGCTATTTCAACCATTACTGAGATAAGGGTTTCAACATTTAAACATTTAACTTAAAAAAACTATGACTTTATTGTTTAATCATCACTGAAACATGGCTTGAAACATGAAACACATGAATATGTAAAACTGAAGTTCAATTGAGAGAACTAAACAATGCTAAGGTATCAACGCAACATGCTGAAATTAAATGGAACAAAACTGATTTGAATCAACCACACTAAGGATCAACTATGGAGACAAACATTTAAGCACATGACACAAGTATTTGCCGAGTGGAAAACCCTCCTGGGGTAGAAAAACCACTCCAATCCTGTAATTCCTTTTATTATTTCAATGAGCACCAACTTTGTTACAATATGTTTAGCAGCACCAACTGCAAGGAGCACCAACCCCTATATCTCAATTTGTCATGTGTTTACAACAAAACTAATAATCATACAATTGCATTACTGACTTGCAATTATATAATTACTAGCCTTTTGATATTACACAAAAATGATATGCAATATTTCCAACTACAACTGATAATGCATCAACTCTGTTATGCTTAATGTCACTGTTTTGAATCTTTCTCTCTGTTTCTTTTTTTTTACAACACTAACAACTCTCCTTTTTCACACACATATCTTCACTTTGTTCTAATTTCTTCTAACATATATATTCCATGCATATGTATTTTCTGTTATTCAGAAAATAAATATGTTTGTATTTACATATCTAGAAGAAATTAAGAAATGGATAACCGTCTGTGTGTAAAACTGTTTTTTTATTTTTTATTTTTTTTGCTGTAATAGTCTTCAACTGTATACCCTTTTAGTAGGATAACAAACCCTAGATAATGTTTAAATAAAACCAATTCAGATCAGAACCAATTCTTGAGCTAGGATTTTAAACCCTAGGTCGGATTGACACAAATGTCTTTCCTTGGTTTCACCACCAGAGGACTAACCCTTGAGTTAGGGTTTGTAACAAATTTTGAGCCAAAACTGAAAATATAGTTACATCTCAACTGCCTTTCCTTTTCAAAAACAAACTTGCTTCTTTAACCATTTGAATAGAAAACAGAAAATGTTCACAAAATAGCAACAAAATACAAATCTGCAACTTATGTTCAAAAACAAACTTGCATTTTACTTCCAAATTACTATTTTTACCTTTGTAAAACAAAAAAGAAGTAAATAGATGTTACCACTCATAGTGGTTTAAAAACTGCTGACGAAATCCGTTTCCAGCTCAACCAAAGTTCATCAACAGATTTGCCATGATTCGAAATCCAACATATCTCACATGTAACCACAGACCAACTGTCGTATACCTGCAACTGAATAGTGCCTGGCGGCTAGGGTTCGAGATTGTTCTTTGCAAAAAGAAATGAGCTATGGTTTAACCTAACCTCCTTTCATTCAGGCCCCAAAAATATAATGAATAATGTTTGAAATCCATAAAACAAAATGCAATCATTTTGAAGTCCGTAGACAACATGTCAACCACCAACATAATGAGTAATACAATCATCTTACAAGTTACTGTCCACGTTTGTATGATAAACAAAATCTACTGCAATGCACCCGACACATAATCATTAAACTTACTGCTGTCGCCAAACTTGATAAGTGTTAAGCATGATGTTTTAAGCTCAATGATCTTTTAAACCCGATGAGTATTAAGTATGATGTGTGTTACATATGAAATGCAACTCGATAGCCTTAGGCTAGTGCTAAGTGCTTGGTTAGCACTTTAAATATCAACCAACATAAGTGATATGCCATGCCCTTTCTTTTACTATATCTAAGCGCTTGGTGAGCACTTAAAATATCAACCACCTTATAATATATATTCAAATCAAATGCACATTGTAAGCAAATTCAAATGTGCCTAATTTGAATAATACCAATTTGTTCAAATGAGCACCTTGTAAAATGATCATGGTACCTGATTACGAGAGCTCTGGAAATACACTTCAATCATCAGTAACACAAGAGATCAAATAACTGAGTATTCCATCAAATGCATCATAGTGAACAATAGCAAAGTAACTGATACATCCTTTTTGTCATCAAGGACAAACACAAGGGGCAACAAGTTCAGCGTTTTAAGTTATTGCTGGTCGCAGGTCATATAGAGCAGTGGCAGACTGTTAGAGGACAGAGTTTGGGGTTTGGGTGGCTTGTTATTTATTGCTAGGTGCTTCTCATACATTTCCCAGCTTAGGCATCACTTCCTAGAGCAGCAACGTTTCATTGGTGGCGTCTACTGTGATCAATGTTCAGCTTCCAGGTTTCAGCGTTATTGCATTCAATAATTTATAGATGCATGATCTGGTTATTGTAAATATTTGCAAATTAGTTCTTAGCAAATAAAAATACCTTGTGCTCAGTTGGTATAATTATCTCATGAATTTCATGCATTGGAAAATTGTTTCAGAATTACTTTAATGCAAAGTTATTATCTTGCCTAACAATACTTATAAGAATTAAAGGAATTGTGTATTTATTTTCAAAAATAGTTATATATATCATTTGCATAGCAAATCAATGGTTTGGCAGAGTTAGAACCTGCAGGGGTTCTCATAGCAAATCAATGGTTTGGCAGAGTTAGAACCTGCAGGGGTTCTTACAGTGGTATCAGAGCAGTTTCCTGACATCCCGTTGAGGTGGAAATCATTGAGCTTATACGTTTGTCTTGAGTGTCTAGCACTCTTGCAGTTGTCTCAGTTATGGAAAAATCCAGGAAATCAATCAAACAGGTAAACCAGTTGAATAGCATGATTATTTTCAGGAGGCAGTCAAATGCCATAATGAAAAACTTGGAGAAGATTAAGCAAAATAAAATAAAGGATGGATGAATTGCTTTTAAACCCGACAACCATAGACAATTTAGCATGGTATATGACATCCATTTTTAAGGGGTCTACATCACAAAACAAAAAGGAAGAGAAACAAGAGGTTTCTAAAGGTGGAACATGTTAGAAAGTAAAGTCCACCAAGATAATTGAGAGGGGGGGTGAATCAGTTATTTGAATAATATAACTTTTATCAACCTTATTGAATCTGAAACATGTAAATAAAAATAACAACAACCACAAAAAGATAACCATACACAATAACACCAGATTTGTTAACTAGGGAACCTCTTGATCAAAGAATAAACCCCGGTGGGAATGACGCCCACAAAAGATGTACTAAGATAAAAATTCCTTGTGAGAGGATGGACTCTGTTAGGAGTCTATGAAATACATTCAATACATATTAGTTCCTGTTAGGAGACTTTGAATCCCTGTTAGAAGATTCTAACTCTGTTAGGAGTTGTGGAAGGCAAAAGGACCCACTGTCCTAATAGCTTCAAGGGCAAGACCATTGAACCCACTGTCCAACTGATCTCTGTATTATTTAGAACAAAATAATACCAAATAAATTGAATTCTGAAACTCTATATCCTCTCTTCTCTAACCGTGCCTCTGTTGCACCAAATACTACCAGATCTCAAATACCAGATCTACCAACTTCGCTTCACATACAATCCTTTCAATACTGCTACAAAATCATACATACATGCTCGCTCTCTATATCATCATCCTTCATTCATATGAAATCAAATAAACAATCTTTCCTTTATACCATCCTCGATACTTCACAATTGAGTTGGTCAATTAAGCCTAAACAATTACGAAATATAAAACAATACACGTTACATAATTACACAACACTGTCGGCTCACAAACTTAATAATTCTTCACACGTGCGATCCCAGACTAAGCGGTCTTAGTCAGATCACCTTCATACTGTCTTCAAACTCTGCATAACTTCGGCAAACCAAATTCCATACCAGTCAAAAGATATAATCCAAACATCTCAAACTGTCTCTCAGAAACTATGTCAAAATACGATCTTCAATAAATCTTGAATAACTGTCACCAACAATCGAATCTCCGTACGCGCTCTTAACCACATCATCAAGATACTATTTGAAATACGTTCTCAACTGCGCATAACCTCATCTGCAATTCTCTGTTTGTGCTAACTCAATCTTTGTCTGTTACTCTATCAATCTTCACTAAAACACTATGCTGATATCCAAACAGTATGTTGACATCAATGACAAACATAGTCACTATGTAACATATGACAACTCCAGTAATGCTAACAATCTCCCCTTTTGGCATTGATGGCAACATAGATGAAAAACATCCAATGTTCCATGAATCCAAAACTCTGCTACTGCTCTGCTACTCCTCTTGTCTTCATCATATCTTCTTCACCAATCACCGTCTTCCTCATTTTGTATGTTGTTCCTCTCTTTCACTGTTTCTCAACTTGTTTCTCCACTTGTTTTTCATGTATTCTTCTCCCCCATTGACATCAATGACAAAAGGCATCACTATGTCAATCCAATACTAGCTCGAATGTCCAAAGACATTGTTTGAAAATACTACTTACCAAGAGTCCTCCATGACTCAGCTCAAACACAGATACTCCCCCATAGAGTAAGCATCAACAATTAGTCCAGAAAGAATATAGTGCTTTGTGCCGCTGGACTGATGCAACCAGTGCATCACTGCTCAAAAGTAGGTTGGGGCATAACCCCAAGCATACCTCTCAAATACTCAAATGTATCCTTAGGTAAAGGCTTTGTAAAAATATTTGCTATCTGCTCTTTTGTACTAATATACTCAAGTCTGACTTCTTTCTCTGCAACTTTCTCTCTTATAACATGATACTTTATCTCTATATGCTTTGTCTTTGAATGTAATACTAGGCTTTTTGACATACTTACTGTACTTGTGTTATCACAGTGTATGATAACAGGTTCCTTAAATTCAATTCCAATATCCTTCAACATTTGTTTCATCCACATTATCTGATTACAATTATTTGCTGCTGCTACATATTCTGCTTCTGATGTGCTCTGTGAGATACAATTTTGTTTCTTACTTAGCCACGAAACCAATCTTCCTCCAAAAATGCTCCTCCGCTTGTACTCTTTTTATCATCTACACTGCCTCCCAAATCAACATCTGTATATGCACATAGGGTAAAATCATTTGATCTGTCATACCACAATCCATAATCAATTGTTCCTTTCAAATATTTGAATATCCTTTTCACTGTTGCATAATGTGATTCTTTGCATACCATGTTAGTAGGTTTTACAATCTTAGGCAAATCTCTCACTGCAAATGTAGTACTTGCTTTCACAATGTTATCAAAATTTATATGACAAAATCTTTTATGCCATAACCAACTGTCATCAACTTTAGCAATCAAACATGTCATCTCAGCAGGGTTCAATTGAAAAAATTACCTTTAGTTCTTGTACCTATACCAACCATCTTACCATCCTTATCCTTGATACTACAAGTCTTTTCTGCAAACCGTACCTGATACCCTTTATCAAGTAACTGTCCAACACTTAAAAGATTATGTTTCAATCCATCCACAAAGTAAACAACATTAGTATTAGTCTTTCCATCAAGTGTAATAGATCCAATTTTGTAATCTGATTCTCTTAGCATGCTTATCACCTTCAAAAGTAGATTCCAAAGATAACCAAATTTCATGAGTTGTTCTCAAAGTTTTTACCTGACTGTACTCATTCTCGGGAAGTGCTGACACAACAAGTATGTTACAAATGAATAGATCTCTCTCAGTTCCAGTACATTCCTCTATCTTATCTTCTTCAATGATTTCTTTCGCATTCTTAGTAATCAACCAATATCCTTGACATAAACATAACAAGTGTGTCTTCATCTTCTCTTTCCAGCTGTCATAACTAACTCCATCAAACTTAGGACCTTCTTTTCTGAAATGAGTCGCCATTGATCTCCTTAAGCTATTAAACTTTTCCTTCAAAGACCTGATGTTCTGATACCAATTGTTAGAAAGTAAGTCCACCAAGATAACTGAGAGGAGGGGGGGGGGGTGAATCAGTTATCTGAATAATATAACTTTTATCAACCTTATTACATCTGAAACATGTAAATAACAATAACAGCAACCACAAAAAGATAGCCATACACAATAACACCAGATTTGTTAACTAGGGAACCTCTTGATCAAAGAGTAAACCCCGGTGGGAATGATGCCCACAAAAGATGTACTAATATACAAATTCCTTGTGAGAGGATGGACTCTGTTAGGAGTCTATGAAATACATTCAGTACATATCAGTCCCTGTTAGGAGACTTTGAATCCCTATTAGATGATTCTAACCTTGTTAGGAGTTGTGGAGGGCAGAAGGACCCACTGTCCAAACAGGTTCAAGGGCAAGACCACTGAACCCACTGTCCAACTGATCTCCGTATTATTCAGAACAAAATAATACCAAATAAACTGAATTCTGAAACTCTATAACCTCTCTTCTTTGACCGTGCCTCTGCTGCACCAAATACTACCAGATCTCAAAATACCAGATCTGCCAATTTCGCTTCACATACAATCCTTTCAATACTGCTACAAAATCATACATGCATGCTCGCTCTCTATATCATCATCCTTCATTCATATGAAATCAAATAAACAATCTTTCCTTTATACCAAGCCCAATACTTGACAATCGAGTCGGCCAATTAAGCCTAAACAATTATGAAATATAAAACAATACACGTTAGATAATTACACAACACTGTCGGCTCACAAACTTAATAATTCTTCACACGTGCGATCCTAGACTAAGCGGTCTTAGTCAAATCACCTTCATACTATCTTCAAACTCTGCAACTTTGGCAAACCAAATTCCATACCAGTCAAAAGATATAATCCAAACATCGCAAACTGTCTCTCTGAAACTCTGTCAAACTAAGATCTTCAATAAATCTCGAATAACTATCACCAACAATCGAATCTCCGTACGCGCTCTTAACCACATCATCAAGATACTATCTGAAATACGTTCTCAACTGCGCTTAACCTCATCTGCAATTCTCTGTTTGTGCTAACTCAATCTCTATCTGCTACTTTGTCAATCTTCACTAAAACACTATGCTGGTATCCAAATAGTATGTTGACATCAATGACAAACATAGTCACTAATGTAACATATGACAACTCCAGTAATGCTAACAGAACATCTAGAAATCTTGACAATGAACTTTCAGCAGCTAGTGACCAACATGCAGTTGATCCCATGGAGATTCAAAATCAGATTTACATTAAGGAAGATGTTGGGCACAAGACACTTCATGATGACTTCCAGATTGAGGAGAATGTTGGTACTTTCATCGCTCAAGAAATTGTTATCAGTCATGATAACAATACTGATTTCTATGACAACTGTGAGTTGTGTTTGCATCAACATGAGACAACAAAGATTTCACACGCAGATGATGTTGATATTTGAGATTTGGGTTCTAGTGATGTAATTTATGATGAAAATTCATGCTACATTGAGTCTGATTTTTCATATCAGACCTTAGAGAATGAATCAAAAAATTCATTTGTTGGTAATAGGTCCTAGGATCGTTCTTTGGATGGACTTGTAGTTACATTGGAAGTAGGAGTGTGTGAGGAGATTGTTATAACATCAACTTCCGCTTTACCAGATGAGCCATTCGTTGAGGTGCTTAGAAGCAGTACCTCGGTTGTTGATGTGTGCGGTGATGATAGCACACATGATGCTGCTTATCATGAGGTGAGTGATGTGGATACAACCTCATATTATAGTGCAGATTGTGGGTCAGAGAGCTTGCATGGGAGTTGTGGATTTCAGAGACATCATTTGCACTAACAACTAAAGGTAAATGACAGTCAGATTGCCACAACCATTGAGCATTCCAATGTTGCTCGATAGATGTTGGCTACCTATGGTTGGGCTACCCCTTGACAGATGACCATTGCGACGGTAGTCTTTCCCTTCAGAGTTTCATACACTTCGAGAAGCCATTGGAATAATGAACAAAATTATTTACAATTATTGGCTGACAGAGACTATCTTCTCGAGTGGGGTTGTATTTGTTATGATGCCTTGAAGGGAAAGGAGGAGGTAAATGAGCTCACCCATGAGCTGGGAGTGACTACGGATGCATTGGAGAGTGTAAAGAATCTGCCTGGCTCTTTCTTAAAATTCAATGCAAATTTCCTCTTACTCTGTTAATAAATGTTATAAATATTTTCTCCAGATGCAAATATATATATATTTTTGTATTTTCTAGAATATTTGAAAGAAATCGAATTCCCACAAATTAATAATTTAATTTCATGATTCCCACATTCAATATTTAATTGGCAATGAGAATTATTAAACCATACAACATTCACCAATTCTATTATCTTAAGAAGCTAGCTCCTTTTCATCATGCACTGGTTGCGGCTAGCATCAAACTGCTACGGCTGGTGTCTAAAGAAGAAATGGAGATGGATCACGCCCAACAACCTCTCTTTCAAACGCCCACCAATATGCAATAAGCCGTAGGTGTGAATCACAACATTAAAGTCTGAAACAACTTGCACGAAACAACAAGCAATCCGTACGGCCCACAATTCATTGGACTTAGGCGTCCAATTCAAAGTGCCAACGCTGTATTGAATTTGCAATTCAATAAGCTTCAAATTTGATAAACCCTCTCCTTGTATCCACAATTCCAAACAACTCATTAAGATGTAAAAATGATCAATTCCTTTCACAATTCACTAGAATATAATACCAGTTCAAAGTGATGATACGCTGAACCAAATACACTATTCAATCAGCAACTTTTCGAAACCCTTGTCTCTAAGCAATTCCCAAAATTCAGAAGTTTTAGAATGTTTAAAAGATATCTCTCATCAATAATTCGATCCCTTTTAACAACACTGGATTTTCTTCAAGAAGCCACAACTTGGCTTCTCACTTACTCAGTTCATAACTTAAAACATGAAAGCCATTAATCCTTGGTTTGAATAAATCAAATAATCAACCCTTGTAACTCGACATTAAAATATTTCACGTAAAAGCTCCCAAGTCAAAAGTATATAATAACATTTAATGAATTGACTTATTAAATAGCTCCAAAGTCAATGTTAATTAAGACAAGCTTAATTAATAAAATATACCATTAAATACCATTATAACAAATCAACTGCTCTGCTCTGGCCACTGAACAACATCCTGCCAAGAATAGTAACCAGACCAAAATAGACTTGCTAAAAATAGCAAATCCTTTAAACTGGAGATTCTGCAGAAGCAATTCCGCATCAACAACCAATGCATAGGCGCTCTGCCAAACATAGCAATCCAAACTACTACCAAAAATAACACCTACTATAAATAGTAAGTCTGCCCAACTGACCCCAACAAAGAGCAATCCTAACATCTGGAATCTCCAAAATGGAAACCAACCATTGGCTCTGCCAAACGACCCCCTTTGACAACCTGATTAGCTTACGAAGGTCACTGATATAAGCTAATCTCAAAGACCAGAAAAACGGGGACATTACAGAGAGAGCGTAGTTGGCCTTTCATGAGTCTCAGTCACAGATTGAGTTGTCTGTGGAGTTGAGGTTGGCACAATCTTCACCAACTTCAGATTCAGTTCAGTTTCCTACAGGGGCAGTTGGTGATGATTTGGTATCCACGGGTTGTAGTGATGGATGCGTTGAGAGCGTGGCTACATCCATCATAGATTCTGGTGCAGTAGTTTGAGATGGGATGAGTACTTTGGTTGATAGAAGTAGGGAGCCATAGGTTGCATTAGGTTCTGCTGAGGTCAATACGATGAGAAATGATGCAGGTCAGATTGTTGATAGCTCGTGTGGCAATGGTGGATTTTCTCGAGAGTTGTGTGTTGGTACACGACGCGACTCCATCATCTTCACAGGAGATTCATAGGGTGTCATTTGGTTCGGAGTATGACTCTCATATTGATTTGTTTTCCTCCCCTGGAAGCAAATCGGTTACTTCATCTCATGCAATTGATGGTGATAGACAACTTGTTGTATCATAGGGTCAAAGTGATCAGCTGCAGGTTTCAGAGGATAAGGTTGATTCTGCCTTATTTTGTTTTTACTGCGTTGATACATTTGTTGAGTACCTGCTTGAGAGTTCAGAGTTTCAGGAGGGTCCATATGGAGTCACTGAGGATACTCTCATTCGAGGTTCATGTGACATTCAACATTTGGTGGGAGCTATTGTAGATACTGACTATAATGCTTCCACATAGAGATTTTGTGGTTGGGTTTGCAGAGAGGGTTATCAGAGACCCTGCCCAATCAGCTGTTTGTGGTCAGAGATTGGACTCATCTTCTGATTCTCAAGTTGTTAGTGATGAGCCATTGACAAAGATTGGAGCCTTTTACCATAACTACACAGTGAGGAGTGCTCGTCATTTTTCTTAATGGAGTTTTTGGCAGGATTTGTTTTTAACAAAATCATGGGTGTTACTGTTTTTCTAGAAGGTATTTGATGATTTTTTGCAAAATCTTGTTTGATGGGTTTTCTACAAAATCATGGTGCTGTTTTGCAACATCTTTTGACATTTTTTAGCAAAATCACAGGTTTAAGAGTATTTTGCCGATTTTTTATAACAAAAATCAAAGCTTTTTTAGAAGCTAATCATGGTTTTTGGATAACGGGAGGGATGGCTTGGTTACCCAACATCATTTTGGAAGGCATTGAGTTTGTTCTTGAACTTGGTAGTGTCCAAAAGTTCTAGAGAAAGCGGTTTGTTGATCAGAATTACAATCAGGAAGGGTCTCAGCAATAGGCTCATGTTGCAGAGTGTTTCGAGTAGTTAGCCTTCAATTCATTCGTGGCCAAATGACTTGTAGATTATGTCAAGTCTTTTGTGGGGTAGTTAGTAAAATGACCATTAAGGGAGGGTAATACAAAAATATTGTAATATTTAGCTTATAATGCTCATTTAAGTTCTCTACTTAGTTTAGTGACTAACTTTCTATTTCAATAAGCTAGTTAGTTAGTTTAGTAACTTTCTATTATGTCTTTAGTCCTCGATTTTTTCCATTATGGAAACTTAAAGATCTTTTTGTAATTGTCTATATAAGGAGTCTTCCTCTCCTTCATTAACAACAATCAATCATCATTTCATAAATATGGAATATATAGGAGGCATAGATTAGTTATTATCATCATGTTGAATATTGGTTCTTGTTGAAGACTATTGGAGGTATCCCCCTCGAAGTGGAATAGGAGGTTACCCTCTTGAAGTGGCATATTATTATCAAGTATTTGCTGAATATTTCTATATATAGGAGGTATAGGTTAGTTATTATCATCATGTTGAGTATTGGTTATTGTTGAAGACTATTGGAGGTATCCCCTCTTGAAGTGGATTAGGAGGTTAGCCTCTCAAAGTGGCATATTATTATCAAGTATTTGCAGAATATTTCTTATTATCTTCTCCCTTGTGCAAGTTATTTCATAACACCTCCCCTATCAAGTATGGTGCATTGATTAGGAAACCACGGGGCTAACGAATTGATTATTTTAGACCAAGAGTTGTTTTGCATAATATATGCCACCCACATTTCTAAGTTGACATTTTGCTTCTGCATTTTTAAAGATATGATCTGTGTTGCATAGATAGTACACTGTACCAATTTGGAATAATTTATATACTTACATCTTTAGCACATCATTAATGTTTTACATCTTGAATTACTCTTTTGACTGTTGACTTTTCTAGGCTGATGTCTCAGCTTGGTATGTAACATGGGTTCCTGAAGTTGTTTGATAAAACTTCTTGTTCATGCACCACGTTTCCTTTCAATCGCATGGCCAAACATTTCAGTCATTTCCCTATGTTTACAAAATCAATGTGATATTTGGCTGGCTTGGTAATAAGTTGATAAGTAGGAGATATTTTCCACAAGAAGTCAAATTGTGATATTGCTATTAGGATTCAACTGTGTAGTTTTTGAGTCAAACTCATTTACCCATGTTTCATGAGTGGTGGTTCACAAGAACCCTTGCCTCGTGAGGAACACTTAGCACTCATTGCATCTAGGTGATGCTCATAGAGGTGAAGCACTGGGACTTCCTAGGAGGTCACCCACCCTAGTACTGCTCCAGCTCAAGCGCGCTTAACCACGGAGTTTCCTCCAAGGTTAAACCTACTTTGCTTGCAACCCCATTTGCAAAACCTTCAGCAAATGGGGTTGCAAGCAAAGCGGGTTTAACCTTGGAGGAAACTCCGTGGTTAAGCGCGCTTGAGCTGGAGTAGTACTGGGATGGGTGACCTCCCGGGAAGTCCTAGTGCTTCACTTCTGTCAGTATCACCTAGATGCAATGAGTGCTAAGTGTTCCATTCATTCTCATGAGAGAAGGGTTCTTGTGAACCACTACTCATGAAACATGGGTCAATGAGTTTGACTCAAAAACTACACAGTTGAATCCTGATAGCAATATCACAATTGGTAATAAGTTGCTATATATTATTATATGAATAATCCAAAAAATCATCTTGAATGGTCTTGTTTTACATATGAGTTTAGGGGTTGCTCTTGGGGAGGCATATGAATTCCTTAATTAAAAAATAAAAAGTGCTCATATGAGGTTTTCATGATTTTAATTTATAAGAATTACCTAAAATTGTGGCCATAAACTCTAAAATTAATCAATGCTGCTTGAAAAATGTGCCATTCTCTTGACTCCCATTTTGACCTCTTTACAAGGAGAGTATTCTTTGCTTCCATGAGAATTTACTTTTAAGATGATCTTATCGGTTATGATGTTTGCTATCTGATTTTGCAGACGGGGCTTTCAGGTTCCAGTGCAATCGTATGTGCTGCCTTGAATTGCTTGCTTGATTTCTATAGCGTAAGACACCTGGTGAAAGTGGAAGAAAGGCCAAACTTGATACTTAGTGCAGAGGGAGAGTTAGGTATCACTGCTGGTCTCCAGGACCGTGTAGCACAGGTCTATGGAGGTGTTGTGTACATGGTATGTTCAGTCATTTGGTTGGTATGTTTCAGTCGTATGATACATGACCAGAATTCTTGGTTTTAATATCTTGATATTGAAATGATAGGATTTTAAGAAAGAGTATATGGACAAGATGGGACATGGTATGTATATACCTCTGGATCCTGCAATGCTTCCACAAATGCACCTTATTTATGCTGAGAATCCTAGTGATTCTGGCAAGGTACGCAGTAGTCCTTAATTGAAAACATCTGATGTAATTAGCTTTTGTTGGAGAGATTTTGCACCAGGTTTTAAAACTGGAGCTTGAAATTGCTTTTTAGATCTTGATGTTTCTGTTACATTGAGACCAAGGGATTCATAACATTGATATTAGTCACTCTTGAAAGTGACCTGTCATAGATCTTTCACTTAAAAATTTGCAAAGTTGAGGACTGTGTTCCTTAATAATATCTATCTCTTTTGATGCCAATGTAGATACACAGTGCTGTGAGAAAGAGATGGCTTGATGGAGAGGAACTCGTCATAAAATCAATGGAAGAGATTGCTGGGTTGGCATCAGAAGGTCGTGATGCACTGCTGGAAAAAGATTACTACAAGTTAGCAAAACTTATGGATCGTAATTTTGATCTGCGCAGGTGTATTATCCCTCTTTGTCCCAAATCATTTTCCTTTGATATCTATAATCAGTCGTATTTTATGACTACTGATTTTTGTTTGATTTATTTGCAATTAATGTTGGCTGTTTTGTGCAAACAAAAGCACCTTTTATTGCTCTAAACATCTGCCTACTACTATTTCCTTTTTTGGTCAAACCCATAAAACAAGCTATGAAGATGTTGGGTGGTTTATGATTGTACACTTGACAACATTTTTAGATTATAACAAATTTTAGATAAGGTTTGAGATCATATACCTGACTGTTCTGTTATCTGATATACTTTTCTTATAAGTAATCTGGAGATATTTGGTAAATGTAATGAAGGTTAAAACCTGTGATCAAAGCTGGCCCTTTTCAATGTTCTTTCTTCAGCCTTAGGAGTGGAAATGAATATGGGACGACTGATTTCTATCATTAAAAAAGAATGAAGTAAAATTATTCTGATAAATCATTTCACTGGAAAAATGTACCATGAAACTCTTCTGACATGCATCTACATTTCACTAGTGACACAGGTTTCCATTTTTCACAAGAAACACACATTGCTTTGTAATATGCTGCCCCATTTTGCTTTTTTAATTTTTTTTTTTTTAGTTTTGAGAAGTGTTTTGCAATGGTTTTGAGATGACAAATAAAGTGTAGATAATAAAGTAACTTGCAGCAAATTCAACTCAGAAAATTGACAAAACTCAAAAATATATGTAGCTGAAAATTCCAGATTTTATTTTTTGTTAAGAAATGTAGATCTGAAGATAATGTATAAACTAATATGTAGTAGAATGCAATTGCCTTGGTGATTGATTGATTCTACAAAAATATATTTGTATTTATATATAGAATCTATAATGAATAGTTGTGACTATTCATTATAGAGAGATGTGGCTGTTGATACTAAATGAAGTGACTATTCATTATACATATCATTTATTAATAACTAACTAATATATATATATATATATGAGTTCATTCCAATATATATTTATCAGAGAAATATATATATTAACAATTATTATTAATATTATATATATATACATATATATATAATATATGCATAATTAAACACGAACGAACAATATGTTAACTCTCCCTCTTGAGAGAGAGTTTAATAGATTTGTAGAATTTTCATATCATGATATATGGCCCAATCCAAACATTCTTAAAATGTTAATCATGATAAGTTATCACACACGGTAACAATATAAATGTTAAG
>MU226104.1:5243167-5275492 GCA_018584345.1 Thuja plicata
TATCAAACAGGTCCCAATTCCTTTTACCGGATAAGTGGAGTTGTCACCAATGGTTACTTCTTCTGTAGAGTTTCCAGAGAAGGTTTCGAACTGATCTCTGAATCCAGTGATATGTCTTGATGCACCATTATCTATTATCCAAGTATTTTTATTAGAGCTTAATTCACTTGCTAAAGCTAGGTAGAAAAGTGAGTTTTCTGTTCTTTTCACTTCCGCTAAGGCTGCTTGAATTTTCTGTCTTTATTGACAATATTTGTGAATATGTCCATATTTGTCACATTTATGACATTTTACTTTGGAGAGATCCTTCTTGAGTATGAAAATCTTATGTGATTTGCATCTTTCCAATCGTATCTTCCATATACTGAGTTGCTGTTGTGGATTACAGATTGCTACTGCATATTACATGATTGACTTGTTTTGCAAATTTTGGAAGATAGCGTGTTTGCAGAAACTCTATTAGTTATCCAATAACTAAACAACAAAAACATTTGTTCATTACTATCCAAGAATCATCGTGCCGCATCTGCATTTTGTGAAAGCATGGTAACTTCTAAGCTAATGTCGGGCACAGCAATAAAAACTACCAGGATAAAAAGTAGCTCATTGAAGTTTTATTGACTACTTGTATTTGTTTTGGGAGTTTGCATGGTTTCTCGTTCCTCAAGTAGATTAGATTTGCTTTCAAGTTATTAGATGAAGATGGATAATATTGTTTAATGGTGAAATTGTTTGCTCATACATTTTGCAAATAGATGATTTCTATGTGCAGTGTAAGGTTGGTGTGAGCTTTTTATGTGGATTCTTAACTTTAAGCATTGAATGTGCATTGCTCTTCTTGATGGTGTTCATTGATGGTATGAAAATCCTTAGCACAACCTTTGAAGATTTCACCTCCTTTATGTAGTTGATTTGGCGAAGCAAAGTGGTAGATTTCACCTAAATAGTCATTGTCTTTCAAGTTCTTAGGTTTAGAATAAAATCTCTCAACCTTATCCTCTTTACTTTCAGTATATTTCGTTGAAACTGTTGTTTTTCTGTGCTCGTTTAACCATGGGTGCTGATTTGCCCTCCCAGCCATAGACAATTCTCAATTGTCTTCCCCCGAGCACTGCTTATTCTCAATAAAGCAGATTGTGTGTGATGTCTTTCTTATTAACAGGAAAGGTAGATTTACTCTTCCTTCATATCTATTGGTAGTGCCCCTTCACCAAGGGTCACCACTCTTCCATGGTGGCCCAATATAATTACATTAATATATAATAAATATGATTAATATATAACTCATAATTAATTATATAGTTAATATATAATCATATTATCACAATAAATATAATATAATTCTATTATCACAATAATAATATAATAATTATATTATCAATAATTATCAATATAATTATTATATCACAATAATTATATTATCACAACCTTTATGTTATATATGTTGGCCTAAAGGAATCCGACCATAACTACAATAACATTAACACTCCCTCTTAGCTAGGGAGGAATCCTTCTCGATATCTGAGTGATGTGGTAATATCCACCATGGCTACTCCTAGAGGGTGGGTCCATCATGGCTACTCCCATGAATAGAAATGCAAATGAACACATGTTCTTATCACAGAATCACTCAACGTGATGTCGCCATCTTATCATGACGTTCACCATATCTACTCCCAGAGGGTGAATAAACACAAGTATTAAGTCATGGAGTCTCTCACATGACATCCACCATAACTACTCCCAGAGGGTGGAAAGAACAAGTGCACAAGTGCCCATCACGGAATCACTCAATGTGATGTCGTCATCTCATCATGACGTTCACCATAGCTACTCCCAGAGGGTGAATAAACATAAGTGCAAAGTCATGGATTCTCTCTCATGACATCCACCATGGCTATTCCCAGAGGGTGGAACAAGGGCTTTCACCTTACTTCTCTCTCACAGAGAAGAATGCATTACAAGGGCTAACACCTCAAATTTCTCCGTCTCAGAGAAAAATGCTACAAGCGCTGACATCTCAAATTTCTTCATCTCAGAGAAAAATGCTACAAGGGCTTGCACCTCAAACTTCCATCATGGGGAAGAATGCATTAACAAGGGATTGCACCCCAAACTTCTCCCTCACAGAGAAGAATTCATTAAAGTACATCTCAAGAAATCACTAATGTTGAGACTCCCTCTCAGCAAGGGCTTCATTCTCCACAACTCCAAGCTTTGTCTCGTAAATTCATAAACTTCAGTTTGGCAAGAGGCTTGGTGAGAATATTGGCCATTTGTTCTTCAATGCTAATGTACCTCAACTGAATAGCATTCCTTTGCACCATATCTCTAATATAGTGATATTTGATCTTCACATGCTTTGACCTATCATGAAATATAACGTTGGAGTCTGCATCACTTTTAGTGAATCCCAAGCTTACCAAGTCTCCATCTATCCGGGAATATCATGACCTAGGTGTCTGCATAAAGGCCTTCCAGCCTACACACATGGAACTCCATCCCATGAATCATAGTCCTCTGACTGCTACAGTTTCCTGATCACTAGAGAAACCATCTCGACATGGTCTACTCACTTTGAACCAATATGACCAAGATCCTCGAATGTCAACTGAAGCAGATTCTCTAGCTGCTCCCTCTGACACGAAAGAATACCCTTCATCTCCATACACTTTGAACAATATAGTGTACAATGTACTTACAAATTCTCTAACTTTCGAGTTCCTAGAAACAGACAAAGCTTCTGCAAGACCAAGCACTGCAGCAAAATCATCTTCTTTCAATAATGATTGGTTGGCTGTACCTGATAGGAAGGACTCTTGATTTTGAATAGAACTAGTACAACATATATAACTCATTGCCAGTCTCTGAGCACCTCGTCTTTCTAGAACCATAACTACTGACTGTTCCCCAAAGGCCCCTCGAGCAATAGCTCTCTTGAAGACATGCTGAGCTTCTATCATAAGATAATGTTCCTGATGTTCAGATAGCAATTCTATAAGGATGTCCACATCAGCCACTCTCCCACATGCCGCTGCAACCTGCTCTGCAGCAAGTCCACATTCCTTATAAACAAGCATTTGATTACTTCACTTTCTTGATTCAATTAGCAGTTGAATTGTTCTTTGATAGTTATATATGTCACTGCATATTATTTTAGGACAGGGATGCATTTCTGTTGGCTGAGGTTTTGAACTTCAATCTGACTGATGACCCAATTCAATCTCTCTGACCACTGCTCTCCCGTATGGACTACCGCTGCTGTTAGACTCTTTATGATGGTTCGTCTCCTTGTCTGAATCAATATTCTAATTTATGTTTATTAAACATTGTCGGCAATGAGATAGTCGCGAATTGTAGGTGCGCTTGCATATTGCTCCATTAATAATCGATACTAAAATCTGCTTGATATAGTCAAACTACTGTGAACCATATTGATAGTCGACTAGTTGTCTTCACTCTACTTAGGAATATAAGTTGCTGCTTACGATTCCATTGATACTGTGATCCCGAACATATTTATTCCTCAGACTTATCATTCCGATATTTCGTTGCTAGTTGATAATCTCTGCTTGGCGAATAAAAGATACCAGTTTGATCGCTGTCTTGTTGATTATTATTTGATAATCCATTCTTGACAGCACCGTCTTCACTGATCATAGACTTCAGACTATCCTTAATGGCAGAGTTGTCTTGATAGTATTGATTATGGTCGATTTGTTATGAAGTATCGATGGCCCTTACGAAAATGTTTGGTTCCCTCAATCTCCGTCGATATTAACATCTGACTCCGGGAGATATTCTCCGCACCACATTATTAACAACAATATCTAAGGAGTCGACTCACAATATCATAATCTCAAGAAGTTGCTGTTTTCCATCTACGTGTTGCCCTAGTTACTTTTGGATTATCATTGTTTACGTGGCTAGTATAACATCCTTGTGACTCTGTTCTATATGCGCTTGTCTTGTGTTGGACAGTTTATAGGTATGTTCAGAGAGCAGAGCCAGCGATAAACAAATCCTCCATCAGGGTTCATAACTTAACCAAGAACATTGACGCCAAGCTTGGTCGCAGTCCGAACCACCAAGCAAGCCACGACAATATGGAACTAGACCACGAACCATGAACTGAATTCCAGCTACTGTTGATTATAAGGAAACTTCAGCCCATGTAAACAATGAAGATGGCTATCTTATCATAGTGGACAGTCTTAAGCTCCACTCTGATATTCCATATCTACGAAAGTAATTCTCAGCACTGCTCAGTAAAAGCGATCACAATCTTGCCAAGCTCCAGACTTATTTTATCCCAATGATAAGCTATAGTCTTATATAAATACTTGGCACTGACTAAACATTAATCACAGATGATATATCAGAAATATTAATCAAGTCCTCTCAACCAGAAATGTGAAATATCAATTATATCATGTTCTTTATGAGATAAAGACTGCCAGCACCACACAAAATTTTACTCCATCATAAACAACAGATTCAGAGATATATAATTCCGGTGCGTATGGCTATGACCAGGCTAAGCTTAGACACCTCAATTTTGTTTCTAGCAAACTGCCTCAGAACATAGGAACCACTTCAGTGCCATAAAGATCCCTAAGACCAAGCCGCTCTGATACCGTGTTTTTCTGTGCTCATTTAACCACAGGCGCTGATTTGCCCTCCCAGCCATAGACAGTACTCAATTGTCTCCCCCGAGCACTGCTTATTCTCAATAAAGCAGATTGTGTATGATGTCTTTCTTATTAACAGTAATGTATATCTATTGATGGTGCCCCTTCACCAAGGGTCACCACTCTTCCAAGGTGGCCCAATATAATTATATTAATGTATAACTCATATAATTAATTATATAATTATATTATCTCAATAAGTATTATAATATCACAATAATAATATAATATAATTATATTTATTGTGATAATATAATTATATATTAACTATATAATTAATTATATGAGTTATATATTAATTATATTATCACAATAAATATAATATAATTATATTATCTCAATAAGTATTATAATATCACAATAATAATATAATAATTATATTATCAATATAATAATTATATTATCACAACCATTATGTTATCTATGTCGGCCTAAAGAAATCCAACCGTAGCTATAATAACATTAACAAAAACATTTTAAAGTGCTTTTCATTGCCAAATCATTAAAACCGTGCAAGTCTTCTTGAAGAATCACGTATGTCCCCCTTGGATTACCAGCATACATCAAGCCAAATGAGCTCATATCCATCATAAAGTCACATGTTCACGGTAGGAAGCTTGGATAGAGTGTCTTTGTTCATATACATCAATGAACACCATCTATGATCTTCACAATCTTAGCATATGGGGGTTCTTTGTTCAAGAGAGGATAGAGTGTCCTTTGGCTCTTTATTCTGTGTTGGTGTGGTCCACAAGCTTTTCATTGCTTCTTTGGAATTCGTCCAGTGTAGTCAGATTGCTGATACAAGCAATGGACCAGTATCTTCATCAGGCTAAGTATGGCTGCTTATAGAGTCTAGACATACAAGTCAGTAAAAAAATCATTATTAAAAAATATGTGAGACCTGAAGGATAGTAACCAGAGCTAAGCCTGACAAATCAATTTTCCTATTTAAGTTTTTTGGTAGATTTTTTTATCTGAGAATTTAATAGTAGTCATTGTGATCAAGAGAATCATGTGATGTATATATAAACTAGCTTTTCTTTCACACCGTAATGTAATATTGCATGAGATTAGTCTCCCCAAAAGAACTATTTTGTTTGATTGGGTTAATTAAACTTGGTTGTCTGGACTCCGATTAAAGCTTTTTGTTCATTAAAAATTTTTAACTAAAATATTCTGAACTTCATAATGATATTTGTTGTGAGGTTTAGCCAGAGTACTATGATCTAAATGAATTATTGTGTTGTGAATTCTAAAATTTTAGAGTTTGTGCACAATGTACCTTCATCATTTGTGCTAGTAAAAAGTCTTACAATTTGATGGATCTATCAATGCTCATGTTTTGTGGTGATATGAGTGATTGGCCATGTGCTTCGCATTGCCAAAAGGATTTGGTGCAACACAGAAATCAATAATGCAGTAATCATACAATACATTCTTTCATTCCGCCTAAGTTTGGGAGTATAGGTCAGAGCTGGTTTCCTGCTGATGTTGCAGTAACATTGTGTTATGTTCTTATTGCTTAGATATTTTTGAAACTGCAGCATTGGGTGATCATTATATAGGTTTCTTGATTGCTGTTTTTGTTGATCATCTTTTAGGTATGATCCACATTGATGTCTTGAGTGATTCTAGCTTGTTCTAAACAATAAGATTGTTTTGATGTAATCTTTTTTGTCTGACGTGATAAATTGCTTACAATTACATACATATTACTGTGGTGCTTGTAGTAGGAAATATAATTAAATACATGTGAGAATTTTTTTTTGTGTTCAATATTTAGTAATTCAATCCTTAATGTTTTAATGTAGATGCTTTTTATTTTACAGACTTATGTTTGGAGATGGTGCTTTGGGGTCAATGAACATTAATATGGTGGAGACTGCTCGGAGTGTTGGAGCAGCGTGCAAGTTCACTGGAAGTGGAGGTGCAGTCATTGCATTTTGTCCTAAAGGTTCTTCCCAAGTCAGGGAATTACAGGATGCATGCCATAAGGCTGGGTATATTATTCAACCAGCTCTTGTGGTTCCACCTTTGCTTTCGGATGCTGATCTTCAAACTCTGAAATAAATAAAAAAGAACATTTCTAAGGTTGTTTTCTTGATTCCTTGGATGTCATATAATTTTCTTTTTTCTTTTAGTGCTCCTTTTCTACTTGGAAAAGGAAACACATATCAATTGACAGAAGAAATACTGAAGTGGATGTTTGAGATCCTTCTTTGAAAATAAAAATTGTTTGCAAAATCTATCCAAATGCCAAAGGCAATGAACTTAATGCATCTTAAAAAAAATTCAATCTCTTGAAAAACATGTATAGAATGTTGGTGTGGGCACATTAATTAATTTACTTTATTGCATATTATGCACTTAGCATAGATCAAACTTTCTTAGGTAGGTATCTACTTGAGTAGGTTGCATTTGCATCACGTGTCTAGTATTTTCTTGTTTGATGGAGTGGTACCACACACGTGACTTCATCTTCTATTATCCCACATTGGTTCTACAATCATACATACATACTTAATTACATATGTAATGTCCTGTATTGATAATTTATGTTCTTTTATATTTTTTTAAGAACTCACCATTGAAATAGGAATTAAATACAAATGCTGATCATAACTACCAAGTTGGAAACTTCAAGGAAAACACCGTAAATAGCTTTACATCACACTCAAACCTGATTAGAAATCAATATGACAGCAGCAATAACATTGATCTTATTTAATTGCAAGATGGGAAGAATGATGACAATGCTGATATGCACGCTGGAAAATATATTTTCAGAATAATCACTTTCTCAGATCAACTCACAAGCGAGCAATGATGGATGTTGTGCAATATGGTCATTAATAAGGCAATCCAAACTATTTACTAATGCTTTCTCAAAGCCAGGTAGAACAGTATTAATGTTTTATATAACCTTGTGTTAACTGGGGCATCTTATATGGCTGATGTAACCTTCTAGAATGCTGGAAGGACACCTTATATGACTGATGTAACTTTCAGGATGATTGTTGGTGGTTGGGAATAATCTAAACCAGCAGTTGTATAATTGATCTGAGGGAAGGAATTTATTGATTTTACTACTGCATAGGTAGTGCGTAGCTAGGGTTGACTGGAAATGTCATAAACAATCTAGATCCAATACTTTTTGATGCTCAATAACTCGAAAGTCTTTAAAACCTATGTAGAAACACTGAAATATGATAGGCAACACTATAACAAAAACATACAACCTTCTAATAGATGAAATCTTCAACAAATCACTTTAGAAACACTATAGCAGCAACATATAAACTAAAAATGTGTCTTCAAATCCTCAGTGAATTAGCACATTGTGATTCCCAATTGGAATTTCCCACATACAAACTAAAAATGTCTTCAAATCCTCAATCAGTTAGTACATTGTGATCCCTAATTGGAATAACCTAAAATGAGAAGCAAAAAGTATTTGTCCTTAATCTCAAATGTGAAATTCAGGAGGTTTTGTCTTTGATCTCAAATGAGAAATTGAGGGGGATTTTCATCATCTCAAATCTCAAAGAGTTTGAGGATTTTCGTCTTTGGATTTCAAAATGTAAATGCGAAAATGAAATCAAGATACGAAATGAAGCTGGGTGACCTCTTTTAATACTTTTTTGAATTTGAGCCCTTGATTAAATTTTCTTCCAATTAGTATTTAAAAATACTTTTTATTTTATTTTAGTTTATTTTTACCATTTAAAAATATTTTATATTATTTTTGGTATTTATAAAATAGATTTTATTTTAGTGTGTTTACTTTATTTTATTTTAATGAAATTATTTAAGTTGCCCCTTAAATTAAAAAAATGTGGGGCCCAACATAAAATAATTTTCCCAAAACTTTTTAACCCACATGAAATGGAAAAAGGGCTAGAGGTCTTCTCGTGGTACTATTTTTGAGAATATGACATGACTGCATTTTTGGGAAATGTTTGCCCTCGAGAAATGCGATTTGGAATGATCAAACAACACCTTCCTAAGCTATGGGTCATGATATAATGCATGTAGAATCTAATCCCCTACCTGTCATGTGAAGCAATGTGGGCCAACAAGTGGAACATCCCCCACCTTCATAATTCACAATAGAAGTTTGCAACCTTTGCAATTTAGGAGACAATTTGGCCTATACATGGGTATGATCTACAACACAAAGTTTTGAAAATTTCATGATATCTCACAAAGTCACCTTTCAATCCCAAATAGGATGAGATAAGGGATGCAACTATGTTTTAAGATGATTCTCTCCGAGTTGATGATGCATGAAAATATTGACAAACTCCCACAAGAATAAGATTGCCATATGTACTCACCACTGTGTTTTTTGTTGCAACAATTGGCTCCTATTTAATGAAGAATTTGAAATACCAAAACCTTAAGTTCTAATAGACCCTTCAATGAAGAATTTGTAATACCAAAACCTTAAGTTCTAATAGACCCTCCAATGATATACCAAGATGTACCTCCCAAAATATGGTGCAAAGCAAATAGTGCATGGGTTGGAAACAAGTTACCCAAATCACTACTATGATTGTTTGAAATATTTGTTCACTTCAGCTGAAACCTTCTACCAACATTGGTTATTGGTAATACCTATGTAAATATGTGCAAACTTGCATTTGTTGATCACTACACAACTCATGATCTAAAATTAACAAACCAAAAACATGTCATCGTATAACAACTACAATATTGAGACATGCACAAATAAGAAATGTGAACAATGTCGAGGTTGAAAACATCCTTATAAAGACTTTAAATTCTTTGATAATAGTCACAAAAAATAAAATATCCTTGCCATGACCAAAAGAAATTGCATATCCACTTGTATGAGTGCAATTAAAATAATATGGTCACCAATGATGGTGATAACAATAACATTAATGATGAGAATTTGGCTCATAGCTATCTTGTGCGTTGGTGCAGGACACCCCGATGAAGACAAGAGGGTCACTTGTGTGAATAATGAGTTTGAAGGAGATATAAGACCTATAAGGTCTTTGCAATGTCGTAACATGGCTATGAGGCCATTTGATGTGATAACTTGATCCTTGTGGATGTAAAAGCATGTAATGTTGCTTATGTAACAATTGATGTAATTTGTCAAAACATGGCATAATAGACCTAGAGGATAGGAATAGGTCTTAGAGAGTCTAGAGATTTTAAAATGTTATTTGGATCATAAAAGAACAAAATCCAAATTCATAGTCTTAGGAGTTATGTTTAACAAGTTTTGCAAATTCAAATATTTGAAAAGTAACGACTAGTTACCAAAGGAGGGAAAATCATAAAAATGGATTTGTTTGTGTTGTTAGGAGTTCCAACCGACTTGGATCGGTTGAGGAAGTTTATTTGAGTCTATTTAATCCCTTAGAGGGCAAGGATTTGGGGGTGCGGCTTGGAAGGCAAGAATTGTACAGACTGTGTCTTTTAAGCAATAAGAGTTCAATTTTCTTGCAATTGTCCATAGTTTTTGAAATGTGTTATTGAATCCTAGCATCTTGTATGGTTGAGACACATTGCAAACATCTTATTTGAATTAGTTGTATGTATATTTCATTGATTTTGTGCATTTCTAATTGACTGGTTTGTAACAATGTAGGAATTTTGTCTTGTTTTAAGATGTAAATGACTAGATCCATCCCCTTTTTGTAACTAATGTCACTTGGGGATGGATCCTAACTTTGTACCATAGCATTCTGACCATTTGAATGCAGGAATAAGGAGTTACAGTTTGGCTTTGATTGGAGGTGTTTGATGGGGTTGAGGAGTGAACAAGGGACATGGAATTAAGCCATAGGTGTAGCAGTGGAAGATCTAGCCATTGGAGGGGGTCCTTTTTATGTTTTATTCCATTAGAGGATGGTCCAAGGATGGAGAATCAACTTTCATTTGGTTGGGGTGGTGTTGGGAGGTCATACATTGAGTGAGCCCTAGTGTCTAGGGGTTTTTGAGACTAAATTGGGGATATTGTATCTAGAAGTGTCATAGAGTCAAATTGATGGCATATTCTTCTAATTATGTCCATTTCATGAGACTGTTGAAGAGCGCAAGGTTTGAGAGTTTACCAATGATAGGGTTCCTTTGTTAAATGGGTGTATTAGGTCTATATGACAAACTGAAAACAACAAATTTAAAGGGTGACGCCTCAAAACAAGTGGGTTTGGTTTTGACATTTGTTTTATAAATTTCAAAGGGTATTTGAATATCTAGTTTGTTTGGAGAGTCTTTTGAGAAGATTTGGAGAAAAGTGCAAATTACTGTCTGGTTAGGGCTACTAGAAACAATCCTAGAATGATAATTTGGTAGTGTGGAACCAACCAATGTAAGTTGAGAGTTTGGAGGAGGGAGATAAGGTGTTTTTAAGGTCTTGAGAACCTTAGGAAGTTGGGGAACACCTTGCAAGGGTGTTAAGGCTAATAGATTGCCTTGTTGGTACAACCATAGGGGTTGGAAAGTTGATTGAAAGCTTGGATGTGAAGAGTATGGAAGGTGAATTTCATGTCGTGGAGTCTAGGATGGTAAAAAGGGGATTGAGTTGACCTCTAATAGGTCTATGGTATGAGGTATGGGCCTTGAATTGATTCTTGATGGAGAGAAGAAGAGAGTGTTGTTACAAAACAAATGAAGAACACACATTTTCCTATGAAGATTCTAAATCCATCCCTAGCCTCTGCATCATGCGCGTTCCCTCCTTCCTTGGGTGGAAGGAGATCGTCAATATTTGCTCTCTTTCCTTGTGAATCTTAGCACAACCTTCCAAGTTTGATGCTACCTTATCATGCTTTTTGTTGATCTCTGAGAGGCTCATGCCTAAATAAGAGTAGTCGGGAAGTTCTGCATATGGGGGACCTGCTGCACTATGCAAGAAAAACCTCTAAGATTTTAGAATCGACTCTTCGTTCCTTGGGCTGAGAAAAGGGGAGAAGGAACAAGAAAGGGAGAAATCTATGATACAAGGCGCTGCAACAAGGTTTTCTTAACATTTTGCAGGCTCATAGTGAAACCTCAACAAAACATTGCAACCTTTGGCTCCAGACAACCCTCCTTCGAGAATGGACACGATGCGGGTCCAAGAATTCGAGAGAGGAAAAGGGGAAACCTGCAGGTGTGAAACCACTGCAAGTAAGAGACACAGTGTGGGTAGTGGCCTTGTCTAGAATAGAACCACTCTCGCCAAAGGTTAGATGTGGAGACACACACCTGATTAACCCACTACTCGGGTATGTAGACCATTACGGGCACAATCCAACCTTCATGCGAAGGAACAATGGATGAGTGGAGACCCCGCATGAACCATCACATTCCCACAGACGCAAAGGATGTAAAGGCTAATGCCTGCAATTGAGGCGTGAAATAAATTATCACAATTACCCACCCTAATAAGGAGAGAGGTGACATAGGCACAGTCTCAAAACCTTATTAAGTGTAAACCAAAGGTTGGACGCCAAACGACAGATCATAGAGACTATAATATGCATACAAGAACAACAAGTGAATGAGAGAAGATTCCTTTGTATTGCTAAAAATATAGTAGCGGGCTAGCTCAATGCTCGTAGATACACACAATAAAATATGTACATCCTTTTTTCCATAAGTCGAACACAAGGGCTTTTATAGGCCTTGTTCTCCCTCGGTTTGAACAAAGCACGCCTCTTGAAATCCAACAAGATCTCTAAGGAGAAACGATTGTAAGCTTTTCGTAGGTAGATCGATGACAGAGGCCGAAGATCGGTTGCAATGTCAGTCGGTCATTTACATAAATGGGGTTGCTAACAGTTTCTTGCTCCTGGGGAGTCTATGTTTTTCAGAATTGGAAAGATTTCACGAGATTTTTTCTCTTGGATGTGACCATACAATATTGACGCATAGGATAGAAGGCGCATTTCTTTTGAAGTGATCGCAAATGACACGTGTCATCATGACAGATATTTTTGGAGGCTGTTTGGTGAAGGCTCCGCGGAGGTGCGTGGCGATGCCACCTGACTGGGTGTTGACAAAGTCGATTATCCCGTGAATGGTGAATAAGAGGCATAAGCCTTGGAGATGAATGGATGGGGGGCTCCTCGTGATTGACCATTGTGAAAATGGTGCACAGTTTGACAAGTTGTTGGGGAATTACACCTGCATGGTTGAATACCAACTATCTCTAGTTCGATTGATGCCTTCCTCATTGGGTTGGAGTCTTGATTTGAGGATCTGTACGGGCTTGTTGGAGCAATACATTGAAGGAAAGAAACCTTATTCCTGCCAAAAAAGGGGTCCTACATGAGCAAAAACTTATAACAATGCCTTGAGCGAAAAGGGAAAGCAAACCTTATATCATATGGAGGTGACATCACACACGTGAAAAAGGGGTAGGGAGAAGATGCAGAGGACCCGAGAGATATGCCTGGGAACAAAACCACTAGTCTTGTGAAAAAACCAAGTAATCGGTGGCAACTGTCACATAGTTCTACCATAAGAGTGTCCACCATAATTTACTAAAGGAGTAAATACAAGAAATTCAAAATCTTAATGAGCAAGATTTATAACGAGACTTTAAACTCATTAGAGCCTTTCCAAGATATTGGGCTAACGGGATCCATCAAATAAGTTGAGTCACCAATTCTTAATTTGGGTGCACGTGCTTTGAGATTACCCTTCATTTAGGGGATGTCGAGGTTGGGAAATTTTTCCGCATTAAGCTACATAGCTAGGCTTATTCCCATAGCTGAACGAATAGAGCCTTGTTGCTAGTCAAGCGTCTATAGCCCCCAACAAGTTTATTGCCCTGGATTACATAAACATAGCTCTATTGCTATTCGGTTGTTCATAGCCCCGATAGAGATATTGACATCACTTGAGGTCGGAGTCATTTTTCTTTTCTTTTCTCTTTCTTTCTTTTTATTTGTTCCTCTCTTTTGAGAATAATTATTACCTGTCCGCCATGTTGGAAGCCAAGGTGGTAGCAGGAACCGCCGTAGGATTTTTCACTTAATGCGTTTGGAAATTCTCCTCGAAATTGCATGTAGAAGCTTATTAAATGTAGAATTAAGTGAATAGTGATGCCAAATGTCCTTGAAAAGACACAACCTTTACACTATCTTAAATTTTGGATTAATGTCTCATCAAATTCTTACCCATTAAAATGTGAAATAATTGTATTAGATCCTTTAACAAATTGAATGTACAAACCTATGGATTTCCCTTGTAGACGAGTCACCCAAGTGTGTGAGCTGGTTGCCTGCACAAGGAATGATGACGTTGGGAGTGATGCCTAGGTGCGATGGTTACCATTTTCGATGGAATTAGCAAGCCATAAAAAATGAAAACTTGTCGAGAATGATTCCCCGTTGGCTATAAATGAAGATTATCACCGTTGAAAAGTCTTTCCAATTATAGGCGTCGGGTGACAACATTAGCATTGTTTAAGTTAGATCAAGCATGGATACCCCAGTTAGGCTTACCAACACTAAGTCTCAAAAACATTTTCTTGGGCCAAGTCACAGATACCAGGCTCAAATGATTGATGGACTTAGATGATTTATTCATCGTGGCGACTGTGAAATGGGTCCTGGGAGACAACTTCCTGACCAATGAAGATAGATACTGGGTAAACACTAGCATTGTTTCACGCTTTGTAGTACTGGATTTAGGGGAGGCCCCTTCCATGATTGATCATTTGACCAAAGGTTTATTTGGGGAGGTCTATTGTGAAGGGCTTGAGGAGGTTCTGCGGGTTGCACAACCAGGGGTCAACCTGTCGTTGGCTACTGACTTAAGGGCTTATGTAGATCGGGATGAGGTGGTGCCCTGGTGGTCCTTTGTGGAAATTTTCTGGAACCTGACGATTGTTGAGCACAGGGAGCGGGCCAAATGTAGGGTTAACTATATGAAAAAGTTGGCTAGGGAAGACTCAGTGGACAAGGATTGGCCAGACAAATTTTGGGCTAGGGTGATCTGGGAAGAGGACTGGGAAGATCGCAGTGACGATCCCAACTCAATAGAGGAAGAAGAGGACTCAGGGGATGAGCATCTATAGTCACCACCTGCAAACAACTGATAAACAACAAGGATAACTCCATATAAAAGAAAGAAAGAAAATCCTTTTGCTTTTTGATAGAAAATTCGACATGTAAAAGAATGTACATACTCTATATAAATATAAAATATCTATATATTGCGTACACCTGCTTTTTTGAATTTTGTGTCTCTTTTTCCTTTTCAAGTTTATTTTCTTTATATTAGCATTTGTAATTAGCTATTGTTTGCAAATACAAAGGAAATAAATCATTTCTGTTTCATAAGTCCAAGGCAAAACTCTATTGTATACAAAACCAACGTTGTTTAGAAAATACCTCCCCTTCGAGAATGTATTGATGTGGCTGCTCTAGGCTTTTGCTTGTTTTCTCTTAGCGAGGTGGTGAGGCTATTGCGTACATACGTCACTTGGTTGAGGTCAGTAGAAAATTTTGTGCTAGGTTGCACGATGATGTTGACCTCTGCTAACTCTTGCATTCCTCACTTATTTAGGCATGAGCACATGCAAAACTATACATGGGGTTTCCTAAAAGAAGAAACCCTGCGTAGTAGCACTTTAAGGAAAGTAAAATTCTTACCTACTCTAATCTAACCAACTACCCATAAACATTAGAGTGACCCATTAACTGGGTTTCGAAAATATCTCCTCCTTTTCCCTACTTTTTTTCTATTTGGTATGCCCTTTAAAGGTTGGAGATGGGGAAGAGCGAAAATTGGGCTTACCCAATTTTATTTATCTAGGAAAAATTACATAAATATACATGGTGGGGTCATTTCCTAGAGTTTTGGAAAGAGAATGACTCACTTGAATACTAACCTCATGTCTTGATGTGGACACGACTAGGGTGATTTGGTGATCAATGGGCTCTGTTGCATATCTGATGGGGCTTCCTCACTTCGGCAACATGCGCTCTTGGACATGGCTTGGAACTGGGGCCTTGTGCTCTGTGTTGTGTGGAGTCAAAACTGAAAATCCCAAAATATCCTCCTCCGGTCACCTTTCTGGAAGTGACTCCTCTAGCGATGTGCAGGAAAGCTCAAGCTTGTTCTAGAATTGGGCATCGCTGTCGTCTCATTCATCCTCTTTTGATGCTGGTGCAGTTTCACTAGCTGCTTCCTTCTCATGGACGTCTATTGTTTCAAACGGGGGTGGGGGGTGTGTGCTATGGCGATAAGCCACTCCTCTTCTAGGTGACTCCTTCGCCAAATGACTGAACCACCCTCGTACAAAGAGTGTTTTAGGGAGAAGCTCCATGGGTGGAAATAGATCTTTAAGACATGGGATCTAGATGTCTTCTTCGAAAATAGTGGATACCGCTTCTTAAGGAAAAACGGGTTAGCTCACGTTTGGGTGCGAGCATGCTACTCGTACGTTGCAGTGGCCTTGGTTCGGGGGACAATACCAGTAGCTTTCTGCATCCATCTCCATTATTACCTGCTGGAAGTTGCACAGGATATTCCGCGTTCTAGCCCCATTAGTAACATAGAACATTGATGGCTGTGGGGGAGCCTCATCTCCCCAGCTGAAATGTTTCGCAATGGAAAGATGCTAGTCATCCTGGGCTATTAATTCGGAGGTAGGCCTATACTTTCTGCATAACCTTGTTATGCCACAACACTGGGTGCGTTTGTAAGAGCTTCTTGGAAAGCTAATTTCCCGAAAAGAGCACTTACTTTTGGCAACATTAAACTTTGGGTCCCACCAGGTGTACCAAAAAAACTATTGATCTGTAAGAGGCTCACACTTAAATAGGAGTAGTCATGGAGTTTTGCATATGGGGGACCTAATGCACTATAGAGAACAACCTTTGGGATTTTACAAGCTGACTCTTCTTTTCTTGGGCTGAGAAAAGGGGAGAAGGAACATGAAAGGGAAAAATCTATGCTACAAGGCGATGCACCAAAGTTTTCTCAACATTTTGCAGGGTCATAGAAAAACCTCAGCAAAACATTGAAACCTTCGAGTCCAGGCAACGCCCCCTCAAGAATGCACATGATGCGGGTGTAAGGGTTTGAGAGAGGAAAAGGGAAAACCTACAGGTGTGAAACCACTACAAGTGAGAGACATAGTGTGGGCAGTGGCCTTGTCTAGAATAGAACCACTCCCTCTAAAGGTCGGATGGGGAGACACACACCTGATTTACTCGCTACACCATTATATAAACCATTAGGGGCACATTCCAACCTTCATGTGAAGAAACAATGTAGGAGCGGAGAACCCACATGAACCATTACATTCGCACAAACACAAAGGATGTAAAGGCCAATGTTTGCAGTCAAGGGCATGCATGAAATAAATTAGCATAATACACCCACCCTAATAAGGAGAGAGGCGACAGAGGCTAAGTCTCAAAACCTTATTAAGAGTAAACATGCAAAGGTCGAAAGCCAAACCACAGATCATAGAGACTATAATATGCTTACAAGAAAAAGTGAATGAGAGAAGATTCCTTTGTATTGCAAAAGTTACAGTAGCGAGCTAGCTCAATGCTTGTAGATACACACAATAAAAAATGTACATCCTTTTTTCCATAAGTCGAACACAAGGCCTTTTATAGGCCTCATTCTCCCTTGGTTTGAACAAAGCACGCCTTTTGAAATCCAACAAGATCTCTAAAGAGAAACAATTGTAAGCTTTTCATAGGTAGATCGATGACAGAGGCCGAAGATGGGTCGCAATGTCAGTCGGTCATTTACATAAATGGGGTTGCTAACAATTTCTTGCTCCTTGGGAGTCGATGTTTTTTAGAATTGGAAAGATTTTGTGAGATTTTTTCTCTTGGATATGACCATACAATATCAATTCACAGGAGAGTGGGCTCCATTTCTTGTGAAGCTATTGCAAATGACATGTGTCATCATGGTGGATGTATTTGGAGGCTGTTTGGTGAAGGCTCCACGAAGGTGCATGGTGATGTCGTGTGGTAGGGTGTTGACAGAGTCAATTATCCCATGAATGGTGAACAAGAGGCATAAGCCTTGGAGATGAATGAATGTGGGGCTCCTTCTTGTGATCGACGATTGTGGAAATGGTCCACACTTTCATTGCACTACTTTTTGATTTTTATGTAAACTTCTAAGATCTACATGTGATGCTCACAACTACCTTAAATAATTACCTTGAAATACACCCCCCTTGATCTTAAATTCCTTCTAAGTAATGAACTTCCAAAATAAATAAGGGTGGCAATATTTATCACTCTTTGATTGTCACAAAACAATGGTGAAGGCCCTACTTGAGACATTTGCATGTCAGAAAGCATATTTTGGAGCCAGACTGTTTGACATGCTACTTTGACAATTCTTCGATAGTCTACTTTTGTTGAGGAAAGAGCTATTACTTTTTGCTTCTTACCGGTCCATGTGACCGAACCCGTGCCAAGAATGTAAATATATTTGGAAGGAGACTTCTTGCCATCAACAAACTTGCCCAATCTAAATCTATGAACCCAACTAGCCTTGGATCTTTGCTTCTGCTATACAAAATACCAAAGTCAAGTGTCTCTTTCAATTCCTTTTCTTCCATAGTATCCAAATCTATCGGTCCATGTAAGTCAAATAATTCAAGGGATTCAAATGAATCTCTTGCCAACAATGCTTCTGACTTACGATAAGATAGGTCAACTCCAGTCTGAATCTACTCCGTCTTTTTTAGTTTCTCCCTTCTATCTTCATCAATAGAGTCTTCAAATTGCCTCTCATGCTCTTTTGTCTTTTCCTCAGACCTTACTGCCTCAACGGATATGTCATCTGCTCTTTCTTCACCTTCTTTAGTAACCTCTGTATCCATAACAACAACATCAATATGCTCATCTGTCTCCTTTTCTGGTTCAATTTCAATCTCAACAAGATGATCAACTGAGTATCCTTTACCCGAAACAATATCTTCCAATTCATCCCCAATGATTATGCTAGATAGATCTTTAAAGGGGTCATTAACTTTCTGTCCTTCCTGTTGACCATCTCCAACAACATCTGTGACATCAAGAGTAAATGGTAAACCATCAATATAAACATATGGTTCTGTAATGTCCCCATTATTAAATAAATAAAATAAACTTGTATTTGGGTTCCGGTCGATTTAGCTTATCGCGGACCCATATTTTATTTTAGCGTAGGTGTTAGTGTGCCGTGTCGACTTTATTTCTACACCTTGGGAGTTTGTCCGACGGGTATTTATGACCGACGTGTAGGATGTATTTGGCATGTTGAGTTTTGATATTTTATTGTAATTGCAAATTCCTGTTGGAATTCTATGGTCTGCCATTTCGGAGGTGAAAGACCCTCCCTAGTTGGTATTTGCAGTTTTGGTGGGATTCAACCCTCACCATACTCTGCCTGTTCTCTGTTCGGATCTAGCGAATCTCAAATACTATCAATTGATTATTATTATCTTTCCTCGCAAGTATTGATTTGATCTGTCATTGTGGATTATATTGGTTCCTTAATTCATTTTGGCTCGAAGGCACACTCCTTACCTCGCAGGCACCTCCCTCCAGACATCCGTGCTTCCTCCCATCACCATATGACCTTCCAGCCAGCAACTGTATGCCTCCATCCAGCATCGTACGACCTCCACCCAGGAACCATACGACCTCCAGCCAACAACCATACGACCTCCAACTAGAAATCATATGACCTCCAGCCAGAATCGTACGACCTCCAGCCAGCAACCGTACGACCTCTAGCCAGCAACCATACACCCTCCAGCCAACAACCATACGACCTCCAGCCAGCAATCGTACGACCTCATAACCTACACCGTACGACCACATTTTAGCCACCCTACGGACCTTCTGTCAATCGTATGGCCTGCAGTCTCTGTTCGCTAGGAGTTAGGAGCTTTGATTCCATGTGCTTGGAGCTCAGAACATTACAGTGGTATCAGAGCTGGTGATTCTTCCAGCTTGTGGGTTTGAATGCAAGTATATACTAGGAGAAGGAACAAATATCATTCGGCTAATAGAATGAAAGATCAATAGGATGCTATAGCTCAAGTCATGGCATTACTAAGAGAGCTCTACAGAAACCAAATGCAGATCAATGACACTAAGCGACTCATGGAGGAGACATTATGAAAATTGGCTGAAGGCAAAGCATCCACAGAGAAAAATGTGCAAAGTGACAATTTTGTTGCAAGTAGGGCAAAGCCCTAACCAAAATGCTCTCGATCGTCGATGCCCACCTTCCCCCCTTGAACGGAAGCACAACACAAAGAACCACCTACATTCCAAGATATGCAAGATCAACTTCAGGAGGACTGGAGGAATGTAAATCTGGAAGGGGATATAACCTATAAGGATTATGTAGATCTGAGAATGAGATATTCAGGCTGCAACAATCAGGGTGGCTACTATAATGACAACCTTAGGAGAAAGATCGGTGTAGACACCTAAATCTGATTAACTTAATTCAATCATATTTAGTGCCTTCTAGGACATATCATCTAAGTAATTAAGCATTACCTAATTGACCTATGTCATCCCCTAGCCCTAATTAATTCAATTAATTGGCTATAGTCCTGATTAATTATCAAAAGCAACCAATAGCTTAATAATTAACTAAAACTTCATTTCCCCTATTATTGAATGAATATGTTATTTATGTAATTCAATTCATTAATATTCCCTTTAACCCCTAACCTAACCAATCTCAGCCACCTAACTCAGAGTTCAAACTAATCCCAACCTCTTCACCCATGCTAATCCTAATCCTAACCCTAATCCTAATCCTAAACTTTCCCTAATGATGTCACATTCCTAATCTTTGGATTAGGAATTCAATCCCTTCACCCATACTTCATTAATGCCTCATAAATTCTCTTACACCCTCATTAATAACCTTATCTTCTAGACTCTTCTTGGCTGTCTTCCTTAAATGGTCACATTCCTCCCTCTTTTCAACCCAATCATATTGTGACACTTGTCACAATATGACGCACTTGAAGAAGCACAATCCATGTGCTCTCTTCTAGGTGCATCTGGGCCTCTCCTTAGGATTGCATCCTGACCCTTGATTCCTCACCCATTTTCTATAAAAGAAACCTCATTCCTTCATAATTTCATCCACCTTCCATGTAGAGTTATAATGCTATTTTGAGAGAAAATCATAAATTCATCTTTTAGAGAAGAGTTATAATGCCAGTTTGAGATCACAACTTGAAGCTTGAAGCACATCAATGAGCACACATCCACAACAAATGGACAAATCCAATGAAAAAAATGGAGTTTGAATGAGCTTGTAGGAGATTTGCACTTTCTTCAGGAATCTAGCTACCTTACCTTTATAATAGTAGGGGTAGGGGCCATTAAATCTTTGTTTCCACCCTTCATAAAATCTTTGTTTCCAAATAATAGAATAATAGGGCCCAGGGTGATAAATGCTCGATTCTCTACATAACATGCCCGACCCTCAAATTAGAGAGTATAGAATCGCTACCTTACCTTTATAATAGTAGGGGTAGGGGCCATCAAATCTTTGTTTCCACCCTGCATTCCCACCTGCCCCCCACCCATCTATAAGCCACCTACAGACACTTTATGCCCAATAATTCTGGATAACGCTTGCATCCTCTATTTTACCGCGGCTGCTGGCACAGAGTTAGCCGATGCTTATTCCTCAGATACCATCATTTATTCTTCTCTGAGAAAAGAAGTTTACAACCCTTGAGCCTTCTTCCTTCATGCGACATTGCTCCGTCAGGCTTTCGCCCAAGCTTATTTCAAGTTTTCATTTTATGTCTTAGCATATATGTAGTTTAGATTATTAGTTGTTGAGTGTTTTGATTTGTTATTATGCTCCTTCACACCTAATTTTCATAGCTCACATTCTGGCACGCCTGGTGGGACAAAAGTCAAAGTCAATGCTTCCATCTTCTAGATAATCCTAATCCTAACCCTAGTGCTTCCAGATCTCATAATTTTTGATCCTCTTCCATCTCCCATACCTATTATTTCCCTTCTAGATCCCATACCTTTTTATCCTCTTCCATCTCCCGCACCCATCATTCCTCTTCCATCTCCCACACCCATCATTCCTCTTCCATCTACCATACCTATTATTTCCCTTCCGAATCCCATACTTTTTGATCCTCTTCCATCTCCTAGAACCATTGAAGTCCCCTCATCCGTTGAATTCATCCAATCTTCATCCCTTTTCTTCTCCTCCTGACACTATCAACATCCCATTTAATGAACCTCATGCATCCACCCTTCTTCCCTCTCTAATAGAATCACCCATCCCTTCATCCAACCCATTTGAAGAATCTTCCATTCATTCATCCAACCCATTTGAAGAATCCTTCCATCCATCCAACTCATTTGAAGAATCCATCCATATATCCCCCATCACACCATCCACATCAATCCAATCATGTCAAGACCTTGTCCAAAAGCATGTTGAAGTATCCATTGACTTGAATGAAGATTGTATCATCCCATCCTCTCCACTTCCTAATTCATCCACTCCTCCATATCCATATCTTAACATCCCACTCCATCCATTACATGATCCATCCACTCCACTTCCTAATTCATCCACTCCTCCATCTCAAGATCCTATTCTTCCGTCTACTCCAACTCTAAATCCATTACCCCATCTGAGTCAAGATCCAAGCATCCCCTCCCCTCCCCTTCATCCTCCTTTATCACTTCCAAATCCAACTATTCCACCACCATTACTCCATCACCTTGGTCCACTCACATTCATCTGCGGTGGTCCACTTAAATCAGAAGAAATAAGTTACATCTCCACCATTTGTCATCCACCTAATAATGGACTCACATCTTGTTCCTTTACTGAAAAGTATACTAACTTGACCCAAATGCTAAAAAAATAGAATTATCAAGGTAAAGGCGCGGGCATAAATGAGCAAGGTACCCTGGAGCCCATTCAAGTTAAAAGACATCCACGATCTTGTGGTATTGGTTACGCACCTAGAGGTCCTTCTTCCAAAACTGTTGGTACAACTAAATCAAAGTTCACAAGTGCTTTCAAACCCTCCATCACATCTTCCTATCGTCCATATAAAGCATATAATGCCACCCTCCTCCTCCATCCTTGCAACCTAAGACAACCTACCATATTCCTCCTTCATCCTCTCCATCCATTTTGGGCCTCTATGTCCCAAAATCTCATCCCACATCTTATCCCACTCCTACCTTCGTCCATCAATCCCATATAAAAAATCCCACCACTTACATTCCTAATCAAGATAAAAAAAGCCACATACCCATGTGCTCCATCCACCATCTGACCTCTACCATTCCATCTGTATTTCCTCCATCTCATGCAAGTTCTCATATCTCTTCCAATGCTACTCACTATAATTTGGATGCTAAATCACCAATGCATAAGGCTATAGATCCACAATCTAAAGATTGTCATGTTCACTTCCAACGACATGCTCTAGCAAAAGAAAATCCAATCAAAGAATGCACTACATCCCATATGCCACAAAATCCCACCAAAGCAAAAGCAAAAATTATGTGGATCCCAAATAAAAAAGATGACATGCATCCAAAAGAAAAATCCATTGTGGCATCCAAGGTTACTAATCCTCTACCTGAGCATTCCTCTCCATCTTCAAAATCTCTTTTGGGTCCTTATCTCCCACAACTTCCTACCATGATTCCTACATCGCATCCACAGGTACCATCCGCTTCACATTCACTCTTCCCCCATCCCTAGCAACATGTGCCAATGTTGATCCTGACAACATCCCCCTATCCTACTCACTTCCCCTCATTTTATCTAAATACTTCCAACTATCATATCCCTTATCCCACATATCTCCCCTGACATAACTATCTCATACTTGCATTATCCTAAGTCACTCATCCCACATACAGTTGTACCAACATATCGTGATCAACACCAAAAGCATAAAACATAAAAAAACAAAAATAAAAAATAAAAATCAAAAGAAGGAAAAAAAAGAGAAAAAAAAAAGAGAAATCAATTCGTCCACTGGTGAAAACTTGGCAAACAAGTGCCTTGGACAGGTACCATGATGAAAACCTAGTAAACAGGCATCATGTGTAGTTCCTCCATCTAGTTTCTCTTCACACTTGGGGGCAAGTTCCTTCTAGCCACCATCCATCTACTATCCATATCTTGTCTTGTCCTTTTCACTTCCTCCATCCTCCTTTGGATCTTGATGAGAAATATACAGGCCACCATATCTACATTCTTTTGGATATCTCTTGACATCCATCTCCAATCTCCTATCTTTATCCACCCATCCTTCCTTCCATATTTCCTTCTGCACTATCTTCCTCCCTTATCCACCCTTCATCCTATCTTTCATTCAACTCCATCATCCTCTTGTTATCCTCTCTTCCATCCTATCATACCCCCTCCTAATGCTTCCTCACATGCATGACCTATCCTAAGTGAGGGCATTCTTTTCCTTGGCGACGTAGTCCTTGGAGACCTTCTCGTATCCACCTGTCATTTCCCAATCCTACTCTCCTATCCACAATCCTTTAGCTATCCATCCATTCCTCTACTAAAATCCTTCCATCCCAGTGCTTCTCTCTCCACATTCCCCAGTGTCTCCTCCATCTTCCAATTCCTCCTTTCATATATCCCATCACTTGTTTCTTCCCTTGTCATTGGTATCTAGCTCTAGGATATCCTCATGCACCCAATGCTACCCATTCCAATCCTAATTCTCCTCGTGACCTACCATCGCATGCAAATCCTATCCACATCCTCCAGCTATCCATAGTCAAGCAAAAATCAGCCCATCCAAGCACACCCTTAGCTTTGCTGCAAGCTTTGATCACAATCCACTCATCATCATTGGGATGCATCCTTCCCAATCCTTGTGTTTTCTTTGGGATTACATCATTCCTGCATCTAGAGCACACCATCCGCTATTCCTCTATCTTAGCCTTTTGGCTCAACCGGGGCAACATCATGCATATCTACCTCATCTCATCCATTCTCCCTAAGCTTCTGTCCTGTAATGATATTGTCTGTGTTAGTCTAGTCTTGAGCCCAGTCCTACTTGTACATATTTTGCATCCTTGGTCGGTCTCCTTGCAGATTGTGATCCAGTTTCAGATCCCAAATCTTGTGCTTCAACAAGTTCCTTATGACAAAATCCACTTTCAAAAATTTGATCATCATCACATCTTTGGCCAATCATATTCACACTTGACATCTCCATGGAAATGGGTCCTTGAGGATGTATCCTTCCTCTCATTGACCTAAATCCAATCATCTTTCTGGAAATGGGTCCTTGAGGATGTACCCTTTCTCTTATTTACCTAAATCTAGATCATCATCATCACTGGCTTCTTGTAGGATGTATCCTTCCTCTTGACCTAACATCAATCCAATCATCATCTCATATCGTTGATCTCTCTAGCAAAAGGTGTCTTGTTATTGAATTTTTGATCTTAAAATTTGATTTTAGTTCTTGATTATCATTTCTGATTTCTTTCATGTGTTCTCCTCCTCAAGGTTGCCACAATTATTTATATCACGGTATGTTGCGAATAGATGCACCTGGGATAAAAAACTTGATCTTTTTGTTTCCTGCTTGTGAGTTAGTCAGATATGACCCTTGCATGTATGTAATCCATTTGGGTTCGCATGCTGCACTTGGCAAGTGTCGTTTGCTTGTGGGATTTTCCAGCATCATTTTGACCATGGCTCTTCTGGGACTCATGTGTGATGCTGGGGAAACCCCTGTGTGTCTATTATGTTAGTCCTCTGCAACACCAGTGACAAGGCCTCGTGTTCCTAGTAACCTTGGCATGGTCTCTAGCATTGCTATATCAAAATAAGTGCTCAACTAAATGGCGGTATTCCATCCTAGAATACCCCTCGCTCAAGCTTCGATAAAAATCCCCCCCCCCCCATCAAATCCCCAACAAAGCAATCCATTTTAGTCCAATTAAATGCCATCTCAAGCCTAACCCTTCAGCCTTGATGCAAACCTGACTATCCCATCACTCATTCTTCTATCCCCTCCCTCTTTCTTCTATCCCCCTTCCTTTTTTCTTCTATCTTGTCTCTCCTGGCCGTCTTTCCAAGATGCCGCCAGGGCTTTGCCTTTTCTCCCTGTTACCCTCTCAAGGGGGCATCATCCTGGTCATTCTATTCTAATTCTATCCTAATCGTCACTCTGGGGCAATTTCGTTGCCTACGTCCATATCTTTGCGTCGTCTATTGTTTTAAACATCTTTGAAATAACGTTATTCTAACACTATGTGGAAGAGGGGAAAATTGTAGACACCTAAATCTGATTAACTTAATTCAATCATATTTAGTGCCTTCTAGGACATATCATCTAAGTAATTAAACATTACCTAATTGACCTATGTCATCCCCTAGCCCTAATTAGTTCAATTAATTGGCTATAGTCCTGATTAATTATCAAAAGCAACCAATAGCTTAGTAATTGATTAAAACTTCATTTCCCCTATTATTGAATGAATATGTTATTTATGTAATTCAATTCATTAATATTCCCTTTAACCCCTAACCTAACCAATCTCAACCACCTAACTCAGTGTTCAAACTAATCCTAACCTCTTCACCCATGCTAATCCTAATCATAACCCTAATCCTAATCCTAAACTCTCCCTAATGATGTCACATTCCTAATCTTTGGATTAGGAATTCAATCCCTTCACCCATGCTTCATTAATATTCTCATTGATGCCTTATAAATGCTCTTACACCCTCATTAATAACCTTATTTATTACTTGATAGTGACTGTTTGAGGAGTAAACAAATATGCAATTATAAATGGTAAGTGTCATAAAGGATTTTGATGCGGAAGTGATTTGTCATTATTATCATCTTATGTGAAAGTACCCTGTGTTGATTACGAGCTAGAAGTGGCACGCTTTCTGGGTATTTTTGGTTTTGCTGAGAACGAGGAGTGGTAATAACGATATTTTCAACAGTTATCGCAGAGGTAAAAATTTAAAATAGAGAAGAAAGATGAGAGGCAGTAAGAAAAGATTTGAGCCGGTGAATTGCGAAGAATAGAGGAATATGCCAACAGTTTGGAAGATTTTGAAAGATGGAGGGATGGATATTTTCTTGGAAAAAATTCATGGCGGAAATCCCTCTATTTCTAGGATATTCACCAAATCCTAGAAAAATGGCAAGATTATGGCGGGAAATTAGCAAATGGAGGTCACTAAGGAGATAATTGCGGAAGCTACGGGCATGAGCATGGAAGTAATTAAGTTTTACAGAGATAGGGCGCTATCTGATAAGGCTTGGGAGGCTTTTCTGGAGACGCAAGAGGAAAAGGTGAGACTGGTTAAGGTTGATACCTCTTACCACAACCCAAAGCGCATTTCCAGACCTTGGAGGTATGTTATGTTTGTGATTATCAGTTACATTACACTGGATGGTAGATTCACCCGTGCCTATGGTCACCATTTTATGCTTTTAAATCACTTCAGACATAAGGTGAAAGTTAGTTTACCTTTCTACTTGCTCAGCTCATTATATTTCACCATTAATAGCTTGCAGAAAGATCCAGAAGGTGATCATGCTACTCACTAGGGCTTGATGGTGTTAATTTATGAAGTTTTGAAAACTTAAAAAGTTGAAAGACCTCTGTTAAAGAAGAACCAGAGAGATGAGGAAGACACAGATGGTGATGAGGAAGACAGTATGTCGGAGGAAGAAACAGAAGATGAAGAGGAGCCCAAGGGATACGAAACCCCCAAAAACACTACGAAGAAGGGTTTCTCATCTAAGAAGAGCCATAAGAAGCCCTTGCTTGAGGGCTCTGATACAGATAAGGAAACAAATGATGAGAAGATAGAGGAAAGAAAAATGAAAAAGAAAAAGGGTAAAAAGGGGATGAAGAAAAAGACCCTGGTGGAAGAATATGAAACTGAGATGGAGTCTGAGGAGGAAGAGAAGGAGGACAAAAAAGACATCAAAAAGAGAAAACAGGGAGAAGGTATGGAAAAGAAAAAGTCTAGCCGAAAAGGGAAAAAACCCAGCAAGAGGAGAATCGTCCTCTCCTCGGATGAGGAAGACATGACGGAGAAAAAATAGAATGCTGAGAAGAATCTTGGGGAGGATGAAAGAGTTGGAGATAGGGAGGGCAAAAAAGATGAAGAGAACCCAAGCCAAAAGGTGAATATGGAAACTGATGAGCAAAAGGAGGAGGAAAAGGTGAAGGAAAATCTAGAAGAAAGAACAGAGAAAGAGAAAACAAGGCATGAGGAAACATAGTACAATGATAATGAGGAAATGGGCAATTACCATATGCCGGATGATATCAAGCAAAGAAAGGACTGCATTGTGGAGTTCACAGGTATGGTGATTAATTTTATTGAAGACAATATCAATATGATAAAATAAATTGAAGTTGTGAGGGCCGAGATTAATATCCTAAAAAGCATAGGAATTGCAGAGAAACCAGTGCTTGATTGCCTGGATGAAATGAAAGAGGTTGTGGGGAACTTGGAAGCCCAGGTGGAATTTGTGAGCAAAGTGGGAAGAATGGAGAAACAGTTGAAGGATATCATTGATAGGGCTGAGGATGAGGACAATGCAGAGAAAATCAACAAATTGAACATAAAGGTTGAAAAACTAGAGGAAACGGTCAAGAAAATCAGGGAGCAGTGTTTGGTGAGCTTGAAGGCTTATATATGACATGCACAGATCCTGATGGACAAGTTAGATTAGGAAAAATGGGAAAAGGACTGCAGAGAGGGGAAGGAGATCACAGGACCGAGAACTTGCACAAGGGAAAGCACAAAGAAGATGAGTCCAAAGGTGGACAAGGAAATTGAAGACCTTAAGAAACCGGTTAACTAGATGCAGATTATGGTCGTTCAGGCCCAGGAAATGGTGGAGGGCATTTAGCTGTCTTTTACTATTTTTTGTCCTTTTTGTTTTTGTTGTCGCTATACTTATTGTGTATCTGTGGGACTTTTTGATATTTCTATTAGCTTGTTTGATTTTGTTCTTTCCTTGCTAGGTGCTATGGCATAGATTTTGCTGAACTTTATTGAAATTTTTTAATAACTCTTGTAAAGGTTTTGGGTCCTTGTAAAACCTATTTTTACTTAATCAAAACCTTATCTTCTAGAGTCTTCTTGGCTCTCTTCCCTAAATGGTCACTTTCCTCCCTCTTTTCAACCCAATCATATTGTGACACTTGTCACAATATGATGCACTTGAAGAAGCACAATCCATGTGCTCTCTTCTAGGTGCATCTGGGCCTCTCCTCAGGATTGTATCCCAACCCTTGATTCCTCACCCATTTTCTATAAAAGAAACCTCATTCCTTCATAATTTCATCCACCTTCCATGTAGATTTATAATGCTATTTTGAGAGAAAATCATAAATTCATCTTTTAGAGAAGAGTTATAATGCCAGTTTGAGATCACAACTTAAAGCTTGAAGCACATCCATGAGCACACATCCACAACAAATGGACAAATCCAATGAGCAAAATGGAGTTTGAATGAGCTTGTAGGAGGTTTGCACTTTCTTCATTTAGCTTATTTCAAGTTTTCATTTTATGTCTTAGCATGTATGTAGTTTAGATTATTAGTTGTTGAGTGTTTTGATTCATTATTATGCTCCTTTACACCTAATTTTCATAGCTCACAATTGGTAAAGTTAATTTATCAACTTTTGATGATTTTGGTTCCACCATAGCTAGGGCCTCGGTGTAGAAGGCCGACACCTATTTCCAGCTCAACCCTATGCCATAGGACGAAGCCATAAAATTTGTGGCCTTACATATAGAAGGGTTAGCTCAAGAATGGTGGCATCATGGCATGGTCACTCTGGGCCATGATCTGGTAACCTCCTAGCTAATTTCACTGAGAGATTAATGGATCATTTTGATGGAAGAGATCTAGAGCTTAATTTCAAAGATTTGGCTTAGTTGAAAAAAAAGGTACAGTGGACAGTTTCATTACAAAATTTCAAAGATTATCAGTCTTGGTAGATGATATTTCAGAGAGATGATTGGTCATGCTATTCATGGATGGGTTGGCATAACCTTTTAGAGGATGGGTGAAGGGGCTCAATCCCATCACACACACAGAGGAAATCAAGAAGGCACATGACATGTCAACATCTTCCTCCTCCTCCTCCAGGAATTATGCACAGTCCAAACCACCCCTTATTCCCAAAGAAAAGGAAAACAAACCTCAGCCAAAGAGACCTCTACTGGATGAGGCTACCTGATGAGAGCTTAGAAGGAGGAATCTATGCTTCAATTGTAGTAACCTAGACATCATTACTTAGGCAAGGGAAAAATCCACTATATTGAAGTAATGTTAGATGATGAAGAGGAAGAATAGGCACTCGAGGAAGATGAACAACCAGCCGCCCGAGAAGCTAACCTAAACCGTGCAGAAAGAATTTCCACATTGTTGAAAAGAGGAGGGTCCATTGCTGATTTAGTTGGAACCCCGAGATGCACTATTTTTTGGATACGGGGTACATTCCAGGGAAAAAGGGTTGTGGTCATGCTAGACAATGGGGCTACCCTCAACTTCATCAAATCCTCACTAGTCAAATGAAGGGGTTTACAAATAGAGGTAGACCAAGGATTCAACATCAAGGTGGCAAGAGGAAGCATTTTGTCCTGCACCCATCTGGTCCCACAACTGAGAATTTCTATGGGTAACCACACGGTGACAGATGAATTCTTCATAGTTGGTTTGGATGACATGGAAGTCATCCTCGATATTTAGTGGATGGAAACATTGGATGAATACACAGATTTTTAAACAGATGGAATTTTCATTCGAGGTGGATGACAAGAAAGTTGTTCTGAGGGGAATGTTGAATGGAGGACCGAGGGAAATTTTGGCTCGACAGATGGAGGCCATCCTCAGGAACGACAATATGGTCTAGGCTGCACACTATTTTATCTCATCAGAAGCAGTACATGGATAGCCTACCTTCTATCAGGATGAGGAACTTTAGAATGTGTTGGAGAAGCATCAATTAGTTTTTGCTGACACACCACTAGGTGTACCACTACATCGTGGGTTTGAACACACTATTGAGATGGAGGCTGGCTCACAACCTGTCATCACCACATTGTACCACCATCCTAAAAGGTTTAAGGATGAAATTGAAACAACAATACATGAGATTCTTGACAAGGGATGGATCAGGCCTAGTTCTAGCCCTTTTGCATCATCTGTCGTACTAGTCAAGAAGAAGGAAAAAACTCTGAGGATGTGTGTGGACTAAAGTGCATTAAATAAGAAAACCATCAAGAACAGGCACGCTATTGTTAGAATAATAAGAAGAAAAATGCAAATATTAATGCACGAAAGAGAACACAAAGACACAAAGATTTAACGTGGTTCACCCAATCCCTGGGCTACGTCCAACAACAACGAGTCCAATATCTTTATTATTATCCAGTAATTACAATCTGAAACCTGCAACTAAATACCGCCACAGGAAGCTACAAAAATCCCTCATGCAAAAAATGAATCTCCAAACCCTAAGCCCTTTACACACATATTTTTGACATAACCTAATTAGGGCAAAAATACTCTGACTAATAGAAAATTGATGGTCGACCCTTTACAATATTATTAAGTCATAACCCATCAAGGGCGCTGCCCCTGGACCCCACAAGGGGCTCTGCCCCTTGACCTTGAGCTTGGGGGCACTGCCCCAAAACCCCTGTAGATAAGTCTAGGGGGAAACCGCACCGAAAAAACTGAGTCTGATTAGGCTCCACATACATAACACATATTCCCAGGATCAACGAGCTGTTGGATGAACTGCATGGTGCAGTATATTTTTCAAAAATAGATCTCCAATCTGGGTATCATCAGATCCATATGAGAGGTAAAGTTGTGGAGAAAACAACCTTTCATTGCCACTATGGGCATTACGAGTTCCTGGTCATACCATTTGGATTGACCAATGCTCCCGCCACATTCCAGTTCTGTATGAATCACATCTTCAGCAAGTAACTACGTAAGTTTCTATTGGTATTTTTTGATGACATACTCATATATAGTAAGACATGGGAGGAACATTTGAAGCATTTGGATGAAATACTGGAGATTATGGAATCGCAGTCCTTGTTTTCCAAAAGGTCAAAATATGAGTTTGGGATGACGAAGATATTGTACCTCGGGAACATTGTTAGTGGGCAAGGGGTTCAAGTGCATCAGGAAAAGATTCAAGCCATTCTAGATTGGCCGCCACCAAAGAATCTCTCAGACTTGTATGGATTCTTTGGGTTGTGCAGTTATTATAGGCGATTCATGAAGGGATTCTCATAGCTCAGTGCACCATTGACAGACCTAACAAAGAAAGGATCATTCCAATGGAGCGAACATGCACAACAAAATTTTGAAAGGCTCAAAGAAGTCATTGTTGAGATTGATGAACATCAATCTACCCAAGAACACCTGCATGCATAGCTATTACAAACAGAATGAAACAGACAGAAGAGAGAAGGATCCATAAAGCTATGGCGGCCGATAGGCCAGAGACTGCAAACCCATTGTGAAAGAAATTATCTTCTATTAACACAATGATGAAAATAATACAATCTCCTTATGAAATGAAAGTCGGTCAATCCTTATAAAGGA
>MU226104.1:5277296-5302731 GCA_018584345.1 Thuja plicata
TCAATCTACCCAAGAACACCTGCATGCATAGCTATTACAAACAGAATGAAACAGACAGAAGAGAGAAGCATCCAGAAAGCTATGGCGGCCGATAGGCCAGAGACTGCAAACCCATTGTGAAAGAAATTATCTTCTATTAACACAATGATGAAAATAATACAATCTCCTTATGAAATGAAAGTCGGTCAATCCTTATAAAGGATACCGAAACCCTAAAAGGGAAACAACTCAGAAAAGGAAACTTTCCTAAGTCTAACTTAAGCTAAGAGTAGATGAACTAATAATTAACTAATTTAATTATTAGCAATACTCGACTACTCTAACAGTCATGAGATCTTGCCCGGTGCTGGCACTTCCATATTTCTCCCGACCCTTCATTTTGGAGTGTGATGCCTCTGGGGAAGGTATTGGGGCCGTGCTAATGCAGGACCATCACCCGATTGCATTTGAGAGTTGGAAGCTTTTGGGAGCCAAGAAATTGTATTCCATCTATGACAAGGAGATGCTTTCCATCATGCATGCCTTGAAAATTTTTTGATAGTACCTCGTCAGAGCCAAGTTCACCATGCGTACAGATCATAACAGCCTTTGACACTTCCTGGAACAAAGGGAACTCAATGAATGACAACATAAGTGGGTAAGTAAAGTATAGGATTTTGATTTTGACATTGAATATATAAAGGGAAAAAATAATGTGGTGGCTGATGCCTTGTTGAGACGGGCAACGATATGCTCTTTATCTCAAATCTCAACCGATTGGAGAGCACACCTGCTGGTTGAGTATTCCAAGAATACTTTTGCATGTTAGCTGCTCAATGGCGAAGGAAAAGATGATAGATACAACGTGGTTGATGATGTTATATACTACAAAGGCAGAATATACTTGGTACCCAAATCCAAATTGAAGGCGAAGATTCTGAAGGAGATACATGAATCACCTCTGGCTAGACATTAGGGATATTTGAAGACTTACAGGAAGATCAGGGAAAGGTTCTCCTAAAAGGGATTAAAGAATGATGTCCTTTGATATGTCTAGGAATGCCCTACCTATCAGTAGAACAAATCAAAACACACTATGCCAGCAGGTCTACTTTAGCCACTGCCGATTCCTAAGCAAAAATGAACTAGCATTTCAATGGATTTCATTACTAGGATTCCGAAGGTGCAAGGAAGAGATTGCATCTTTGTGGTGGTCGACATATTGACCAAGTAGGCAAACTTATTTGCTATTTTAAGGGAATACCAAGCAGAATAGGTGACAGACTTGTTCTTCTGGGAGGTGTTCCACTTGCATGGACTCCCTCAGAACATAGTGAGCGACTGAGATAGTCATTTTCTTAGTAATTTCTAGAAAGAACTAATTCAACTGGCAGGAACAGATTTTTCACCCAGCACAAGCTACCACCTACAGAATGACAGACATATAGAGATCGTGAACAAGTGGCTGAAAGGATATCTCAAAAACTATGTGTCCGCATAATAGAAAGCGTGGGTCAAGTTGTTACATTTGGGGGAGCACTATTACAACACCACCTATCACATGTCCATCAGAATGACTCCCTTCAAATCTTTGTACGTGTATGAACCAACTTCATTTGTGGACATGGCGTTGGGAGATAGTCGGGTACCAAAGGCAAAAGATTGGCTATAGGAAGGAATAGATATCCTAAGATCACTCTGGGAGAATCTCCTATGGGCTCAGAATCAACATAAAATGTATGTTGATAGGCATCACATTAAGAGGAGTTTTGAAGTGGGAGACCTTGTATACCTTTGACTTCAGCCATACAGGAAGTCATCCCTGAAGGCATCCAGGAAGGAGAAATTGAGGCCGCATTTCTACGGGCCCTACCATGTTTCCAAACGGGTGGGTGAGGTTGCCTATGAACTGGATCTACCTAAGGGAATCATGATTCACAATGTATTTCATGTATCTTTCCTGAAGAAGCTGGTGGGGAAACATGTCACTGTGTTTAAAGATTTACCACCCCTCGACGGTGAAGGGAAGTTAGTTCTAGAGCCGGCTGAAGTCATTACCACCTGAGAGAAAAAGTTGAGGACTCGCACGGTCAAAGAATTTTTGGTGCATTGGAAGAACCTTCTGTTGGAAGATGCTACTTGGGAGGGCGAGAAAATTCTGAATCATCCAAATCTACAATTGCTTGAGGAAAAACAATCTTTGGGATGAGAGGACTGTAATGTCCCCGTTATTAAATAAATAAAATAAACTTGTATTTGGGTTCTGGTCGATTTAGCTTATCCCGGACCCATCTTTTATTTTAGCGTAGGTGTTAGTGTGCCATGTCGGCTTTATTTGTACACCTCGGGAGTTTTTCCAATGGGTATTTATGACCGGGGTGTAGGATGTATTTGGCATGTTGAGTTTTGATATTTTATTGTAATTGCAAATTCTTGTTGGAATTCTGTGGTCTGCCATTTCGGAGGTGAAAGACCCTCCCTAGTTGGTATTTATAGTTTCGATGGGATTCAACCCTCACCCTACTCTACCTATTCTCTGTTTGGATCTGGCGAATCTAAAATACTATCAATTGATTATTATTATCTTTCCTCACAAGTATTGATTTGATTTGTCATTGTGGATTATATTGGTTCCTTAATTCAATTTGGCCCAAAGGCACACTCCTTACCCCATAGGAACCTCCCTCCAGACATCTGTGCTGCCTCCCATCACCATACGACCTTCCAGTTAGCAACCGTACACCTCCAGCCAGCAACTATACGACCTCTAGACAGCACCGTACGACCTCCACCCAGCAACCGTATGACCTCCACCCAGCAAACGTATAGCCTCTAGCCAGAACCGTATGACCCCTAGCCAACACTATAGGACCTCCAGCCAACACTATAGGACCTCCAGCCAAAAACTATACAACCTCCAGGCAACAACTGTATGGCCTCCAACTAGCAACTGTACGACCTCATAACCACCACCGTACAACCACATTTCAGCCACCCTACGAACCTTCTGCCAACCGTACGGTCTGCAATCTCTACTCACCAGGAGTCAGGAGCTTCGATTCCGTGTGCCAGGAGCTCGAAACATTATAGGTTCCTTAACTATAGAGGTGGATGCACCATCAAATCCACTTTTTACTTCACTTCTCTTTGTCCCCGACTCTTTCTTCTTAGGTACTTCAACTGTCATCTCCATCAACATTTTACTCATCACATCATCTATTTTAGCAATAATTTCTTCAGTTTTACCATTCATTAACATATTTATTCTTCTCTTGTCAAAATTATTTTCTTTGCTTCCTCAAGTATTCTTTTCATTTCATCATTTTGAATTACATGGAGCATTTTGGATATGGCTTCCTCTCTAATCAATTTTTCCTCATCTAATGCATCTATTCTTCTTGCTTCAAGTTTAGCATACAAATGATCTAGGATCTAATCTTTTATCTCTACTAAGGTTCTGCTGAACTTATTCAAATGTACAACTACTCCATCCTATATCCTTTTTCTCTGTTCCTCATTAAGTACATTGTAATATCTCTTTACTTGCACCAAGATACCAAGCTTAATCACATAATTCAAAATTTTATCTACATGGTCTTCTTTCTTACGAACACCCAAAGGCTAGTTAGTAATCACCTTAGCTGCTGTGACTCCTTCGGTCCTTGTCTTCTTCTTGGAATGATCAGATTCTGTAGAAGAATCATCATTATCTACTTTTTCTCTTTTCTTCTTAGGGCCTTTATTCTTTTTCTTTCTTCTCCTCATAGGTTCTGATTGGACTCTTTCAACCTTCGGTCTAGAGGCCTTTGGTGAAGAAGTAGACTTCTTCACAGGATGTGTAGACAATGTTTTTGTAGTACTCATAGCAGCCCTCGACAAGGAAATAGATGGAGGAGGTGATGCTATCTCAACATCAATTGGTTCAGACTGGACTGAACTGATGTTCTTTTTCTCCTCTGCTTTCCTCCTCAACTCTTCCATTTGGTCCTAACTGATTCCTTCCTCATCTACAATGTTATAAAAAATTATCCTTATTTTTATGACTCTAGCTTTCTCTATCAGTTCATTCCGAAATTTCAGATACTTCTCAAAGTATGTTTCAAACCTTTCTGCCTTTGAATCTAATGGGCTCTTCAACATTTCATTAACATGTCATTCAACATGTTTAGGAATTACCTCATAACCCATTGACTGTATCCACATTGTTCTAGGTTTGACTGCTTCCGTACATCATTGATCTATTTCCACCATAAATCATACTAAATCAACACAGTTTTCAACAAGATCCTTCAGTATCCTTTCTCTTTTATACATTTTCTTCTAAAACATCTTGAAGTGATTAGAAATCAATTCATCTACTTCATCCTTCTTCTGCATCTGGTAGAAATTAGAGATTTGAAGTGCTATAGGGATGTTCTTCTGCCATGTAATGTTCAAAATTCCAGGGAAGTGGTTCATCAAATAAAAGGACATGTGAACCATCAAAGAACCATACTTGAACATCTATTATTTATCCTTGATCTTCTCCAAATTCTCCAATAGCTGCTTCCTTAAAATCTCACAAATATTAAACTTCATGTCCATCAAGATTCAATAAGCAATTTGAATGATTGTAGCTAAAATAGAATTCAATCTACTTCTATGATATACTTTTTACTAAGAATCGTCGAGGTGAATCTCACATCTAGTTGAATAATTTCATTTACAGTCATCACCATTCTATCCCATTTAGATTGAGTTAACTTTTCCACAATATCTTTCTTTGAAGATTTCAGATTAGGCGCTTCACCGATATTACTGAATCATGTAATCTCATGAATAAGTTCCTTCGTAATCTTTATAGGTTTTTTACTGAGCCAAAATAACTGATCATGAATTCTACTGAGCACTATATTGATCCATTCTGGTTCATCAAATACTATGAAGTCTTTGAACTGCGCTAGGTCAATTTGATTTACCTTCTGAAATTCATCTTACAATATACCATTAACACATAGAGAATCATACTTATTATTAATTTCGTAATCTCCCATTTTTTCTAATTTATAGTGAATGTAAGCACATATATCTTCTACATGCAAAAATCTGGTGGCACATGGGAAAATGCACCTTCGGGATCATCTTCCATAGATTTATACAGGTGCAATTTGAATTCATATCATGGTTTCTCAAGTACATTAACTATCTTCAAAGTATCCATGACTTAACTGATGAAATTGACAAGATTTTTCTGAGATAAATACCTTTTTAATTCACACTAGGGTTTTCACTCAAATTGAACTGGGAGCTCAAATCGCTATTGAATCTCCTTCTGCACAGGTTCACTTGATTTCTAGAATGAAATGTGCTAAATGAAGTCTAAAATACCTTTTTATCCTTCAATTAGGATCAGAATTCTTCATGAAATGTCATCCGTGATCTAACCTTCCATAAAGCTAAAAAAACTAGTGATCAATAAATCTACATGTAATCATCACTATGATTATGAAATTTTTTTCGATCTCAGACATAGCTTCTCTGAACTGTTCTACAACTAAATATTTCATCGCAGTTAATACTGCCTCATTTCAGGGGGTGTCATAGGATTTTTTGATGAAAGCTGCCCCTTATGTCTTATAACCTAATTCATTGATGATGAGGGATCCACACCAGAAGCTGGTGCAATTTGACCTGATGAATCAATCTGTTCTTTCCTTACCCATGTCTTCTCCATTTTCTTTCGAGTTTCATCAATTAACATAGGATTCTTTCCTTTGTCACTAGACTCATTATTCTCTTTTTCTGCATTGTTAGATCTATAATATCGAGCAATATGACCTTCTTTCTTACAATTAAAGCATGTTTTACTTCTTTCATTTCTATTACCTCTTACTGTGTATGTATAAATCATACCTTCATGAAATAAATGTGCAATCTATCAATTCTATGGAAACAATAATACAATTTAATCTAAGAATTGACAAATATTAGCATTTAACATTCCATGGATCTCTATCTAAGCATGCTATTGGAGCTCTTAGCCTTAATCTCCAAAAGTGACAATCCTAGAATGAGAATTTGTGTAAGATGATGCATAATCTAGCTCACAACTCTCAAATTTCCATTGCAATTTATTCAATTATGCTCTCAATTGCTCAAAATATGCTCAATTATGCTCTCAATGAATTTTTCTATAGTAAGGATGCAATTGATCACGAATGTATAAGATTTGTAATGCTCTCAAAATGCATAGTATTTATAGGATTTCCCAAGGGGAGGGGGTAGAGTTTGTTAGATTAGGTAGAAATCCTAATCTCCCAAGAACACCTATATGCATAACCCTGTTACATGGAAGAAGCAAAGGAATAGAAAGAGAAAAACTATGGAGGCCAAAAGGCCAAAGGCATCATGTTCACATGCAAAAGAATGATATTCTATTATGAACAATATCTGTGTTATAAAATACAAAGAGGTGATTCCTTAAAAAGGAATCACGAAACCTAAAAGGGAAACCCTAAGGTTGGATTAAGCAACTAGAGTGAATAGGTGAGTTAGTAATTAGATCAAAATGATTTAATTAGTAACCCAAAAGGTCTATTACTCTAACACCCCCCTTAAGATAAGCTTAGGGAGAACCAAAACCTAGGAGACTACTGTAGAAAGTAGGAAAGATGGGTCCCGACAACAAAGGCCTGATCAGGTATCCAAGAATAAGAAATCTCTGTAAAGTGGGGAAATAGAGAAAACCTAGTGGGAAAAATGCTACCCCAAAAAGAGATGATCTAGATGAAGGAAACATAACCTCCAATCTAGGAAAAAATTCCCAAAGAAAGGAACAAGAAAGAGCATGTATAGAATCTTTGAAGCATGAAGCTACAAACACAGTTAGAAGTAGCTGCTAGAACCCCCACTGAAATAGTGCATGACCAGGTAGAGAAGACAAAGTCTGAAGAGCTGATCAATCGAAGAGGTGACCTCCAAAAGTAGGGATGAATGAGTGTCTATATAGTAGATGATCCATCTCACTGAAATGCATAGGTGCCTAGCCATTGCATCCGCCTAGTACATAGGAACAAAAACTGAATACGTAGATCACTCAATCGAACCAAGGAGGCAATAGAACCAACAGGTGAACCCCCCATAGTGCTGAACAAGGAGAGGTGACAGGAACACTGAAATACAATGCCAGAAACAACTGCAAGAAGAAGAATTAGGAACACCCAGTGCAGAAGAAGGTACAAGCACAGGATAAAGGGTAGTGTCGAAGTAGAAGAAATGATATTCTAGACACACAGCATGGGGTAAATGTCATGGAAGGTACACTCACTTGACAAAGGTGGATGAGCACATAAAGAAAAAACATCATAACCCCCCATGGCACTTTATAACTGAGTGTGAGTACAAACAAACAAACAAAGGTGCTCGAAATCCCAGATATGCAGAAGTGGGAACTTTATCTTAGTGCGTTTATAGAAAAAAGGAATGCTACAGAAGAGAAGGATACAATGCTCAGAGAGTCAAAAAGAAGAGTGAGCCAGAGGAATAGAGGAAGAGATCCCAGGACCTGTAGAACCCAAGTAATCTGCCAGAGTGCTAAAGTGAAAACAATCAAAGGAAAGAGAACCTAGAGAAGAATCCAAAGAAAATACCCCTTCCACTGAAAAACTCACTGAACCAGCTTTCCGACAATATCTGGTTTGCCAAAAAAGGAGTTCGAATGAGCAAGAAATGGCTCCCGGAAGGCAAAAACAAACATCAAACTTTGACAGAAAAAACACTATCAAAAAAGAAGAACCCAAAACTCCAACCTCCATCATCAGAAAGAGCTTGGAAAGATCTTTCGACGATATGAAGAAGTCGAAAAAAGACCTCCATTTGCTCCAGTTAGAGCAAAAAAACTATCAGAAGGTCAAAAGGGCACCAAATTTTTTTTTAAAGCCCCTAGGCTGAAAAAATTGAGCCCCTAGGCATATGGCGCACATAGGGGGCTGAAGGGCAGAGCCCTTGGTCACTTATGTGACTGCCGCTATGTAAAGATAAGCTCGCGGGGCTAAAAGCCCACTGGGCGGTGCGCGGGCGACAGAGCCGGGCAACAGTGCCGAGCCGGCGAAGTGGGGCCGAATGGGGCCGGGAGGCGGTGGGCCGGCAGAGTGGAGGAGTAGCGGTGGCTGGCAGAGCGGAGGAGGCCAGAGCGGTAGAGCCCGGTGGAGGAGGGCCAACGGTGGTGGAACAAAGCCGGCGGCCGGCAGGGCCGGGGGCGGTGGAGCGCCGATGGCACCATTCCATTTGCACTGGCCACATTATTTAAAACACCCAAAAAGCCATAAAAAATGATTTTTTTTTGATTTTTTTCTTGGTTTTCGTGCCCGTACGACACTGGAAACCAAATATTTTTTGCCTCAGAGCCACGTTGTCCAAAATGGATAATTTTTATATGGTTTCTAGGGTTTTTAGGTGTTTTGAGCTCAATGGAGATGTTGGTTTGAGCCCAAAGTGATTAGAAACAAAGCCCACCTCTAAATCCACATAAAAAACTCTGAAAACCAAAAAACCTCCTACTTCTGAAACACTTCAACAAAACACGAACAAAGAGCCATAGGAAGGCTCTGATACCATGTTAGATTAGGTAGAAATCCTAATCTCCCAAGAACACATGCATGCATAACCCTGTTACATGGAAGAAGCAAAAGAACATAAAGGAAGAAAAATATGGAGGCCAAAAGGCCAGAGGCATCATGTTCACATGCAAAAGAATGATATTCTATTATGAACAATATTTGCGTTATAAAATACAAAGAGGTGATTCCTTAAAAAGGAATCACAAAACCCTAAAAGGGAAACCCTAAGGTTGGCTTAAGCAACTAGAGTTAATAGGTGAGTTAGTAATTAGATGAAAATGATTTAATTAGTAACCCAAAAGGTCGTCTATTACTCTAACAGAGTTAAGTTGATCATGATTTAGGCTTGGTTGAGTTGAAGACTTTCAAATGTTTTCAAATGGGGAGACCATTTAAATGGTGGTATCAAAGGTTGGGACAAAGAGACCAATTGAGTGATGAGGATTTAAAGTTCAAAAATGAGTGATCAAGATTGCAAAGTTTGGAGTGATCCATGTGCTCTCAATCCTTGATTCTCATTGGTTGTTCAAATTCTTATCCCCTTTGTTGAAATAAATAAGGATTTAATTAATTCAATTAATTAATTAAATTAGCCATGTAAGGAATAGGTTGATTTTTATATTTGATTTAAGCTATACAATTAATTGATTAAATCAATTATATACCTTAGATTTATCCCTTTTAGGCTTATATTTAATTAATTGATTCTTTGATTTGATGAATTTTTGTCCTTTTTGATTCAATTAATCCATTTGATTTGATAAAATTACCTTCTGATCAATTGAAATACACCTGACCAAATTCAGGTGTCTACAAATGCCCCTCTTTGAATTGATGTGCGAAGCACATTGATTCAAAGAAAATTGATGTCCTGATCTTAATTGATTGATTGATATCTGATATAATGATGTATGATGCGAAAATATGATGTGAACCTGACGCAAAACCTGATGTTGAGAAACTTGATATGCAACCTGATGTGAATTTGATGCGAAACTGATGAAAAGAAACCTTGATGTGAAACTGATGACAATGCCCCATTGATAGCAATTTGAAATTTTAGTGCCCCAAATTTTGTTCAAAATGTGATAACAACAATGTTTTGACCATATGATGCCCCGTCAAAAATGAAAATGAAATTGATAGCAGAGGCAACAAGATATTGATGAATGAAAAATTAGGTCAGTTATGTTTTCATTTCTAAAAATGAGATGAAAAATTGATCACAATATGCATTGATGGTGAAAAATGGAAATTTTAAAGTAAAAAAGGATAAAATATTATGAAAATTAGGTCAAAATATATAAATAGAATTAAAAATTTCATTTTTACTATTTATTTTCAATTTTGACCCCAGAATTCAGCTTTAAGACTCTGCGAGAATACACCAATGGTGGTCCCCATACATGAGCATCGGTTCGAGAGAGGATGTAGATTTCAGAGACCAGCTGAATATGGACCTCTGGTGAGTGATGTTGACCTTTTCTAGCATTTATTGTATTTATTTCATGTTTTTTTTCCTAGTTAGGACTTTTGTATGCAATTTTTGTTGAAGTCACGCATAGGATAGTGTGAAATTGTGCGTAGGTTAGTGAAGTTGCGCGTCTGCATAGTTAAATAACGCGTAGGCAGTAGCAAAGGCTCATGTAGGAATCTCGTTAATTCATGCATAGTAAGAATAAACTTACATGTACAAAACCCTAGCCAAAACCCTAGAATAAAGTCACGCGTACTAGAGATTAAGTCATGCGTACACTGCAATGTAGCGTGTACTTGGCCATGTTGCATCTATGATCATTTAAGTACTATGTATGATAGGTTAAGTTGCGCGTAGCATGAAATCACACATACACCCTTTAAAGTTGCGTGTACACACAGAAAAAATTACGCTTAAGTGTAAAGATTAAAAACCTTGATTGAAATTGTGCGTCTCTGATAGATAGAATACCAAAATGATAGAAAAGAAAAACAGGTTGGATTTAGTAATGAAACCAAGTGTTTAAGATGTTAGGATGATCAAATAACTAGATGTTTGATTAAATCAATTTGATTGGGAGGATAAGATAAACTGATGCATTTTCCCCTTCTCATGCTATAGAGTTAGGAAAATAGTTGATGTTGGATCAAAAAGAGCGATAGGATAATTTGATGATAGATTGATTTAGGATAATCCACTTAAATGATGATACTGATCAAATCTACTTGATGTGCAAAATAGGTTCCATTACAGAAGTTGTATGTCTGGAGTGTCCCAGTTTGGTTGACTGATTTGGTATATCAGTTGATAGGGCATGAGAGGCGTGTTATCAGGAGATGCGGGTTGTTCTATCTTCTCAAGGTTCCTCGATTCCAGCTGAACCTAGGGCTTCTCACAACTATGGCAGAGCGATGACACTCTGACCATAACACCTTCCATTTGCCTATGGGTGAGATGATGATCACGCCTGAGGATGTTTACAGATTATTGTGGATCCCAACTTGAGGAGAGTGGGTGTATTATGATCAGGTTTATGATGGCAGTGCTTGTTGATGGGTCTTTGTAGATCAGACCATTGGAGACAAGAGTATCACCTGGGCTCAGTTTGCATCGTTCCTATTTTTCTAGCAATTTTGGATGTACTGATCAATGGAGTTTTATTACCAGATCGTCATGGTCATGGTTTCATAGTTGGATGGGGTCAGATTATTGTGGACATGATTGCAGATCATCACAGATTTGATTAGGGTTCCTATTTACTAGCACAGTTATATCATGAGTTGCACCATATAGTTTACAGGGGGAGTGCTTCATTATCTATTGAAGCAATGTTGTTGTAGTTATGGACATGGGAGTACATTCCTGTATTGAGACCTATAGCTACTCGATAGAGAGATGGTGGTTGGCCTTACACATTCCTCTATGAGGGTATGGTTGTTCAGCTTCGACTGGGAAAAATAGAGTACTGGTGCCATATGCTCAATGATATTGATCAGGTTGTTTGGAGACCATATCTGGGATGCGAGGCATGGTGGGAGGATGACGATGAGTTACCATACATGTTTTCTCCATGATGAATGATAGGCCGATCACCTCTTGTGATTGAGATATTTTGTTACTACAGACTATGTCAATAGTTTGGCAGGATACAAGACATACCATAGGGATTAGCACTATATACTCAGTTACAGATAGAGAGATCTATGTGGGGTGCATAGGTAGATTTCCATTATGGCTATGATTAGATTGAGAGATTATGATATATGCAATGGGATATGTGAGAGCATATAACAGATGTAGGGATGTCAGCAGATTACTCACAATGGTTTGCTCGACATAGATTCCCTCGGTTCACTGATCCTGGTGAGCCAATACCTGATATTGATGATACCTCAGATAATGATGATGGCGGTGGTGGGCACGAAGGTGGACGACAGAGAGTACCTTGGCAGGTTAGAGGCAGAGATGGGGGACATGGAGGACCATGGATGAGGGGTGGTCATGCATGAGGAAAAGGTGGTGGTTTGAGGATGAGACTAGTACAGGCAGTACCGACAGTAGTATGGGGCCAGAGATGACATTGAGTAGTGAGAAAAGATCAGATAGATATTGCTAGAGAGGTTCCTTTACAGGGACATGGTCCACCGATTGCAACATAGTAGGTTCCTATAGCTCCACATATTCTAGCACATTAGGTTCCTATAGCGCCACAGATTCCAACACAACTGGTGCCTCAGATACCCGTACAGGCGTAGTCATAGGTACAACCAGGTACCATTATTAAGTTAGAGCAGGATGTATAGGGTTTATAGATTGGTTTGGCCACTGTTAGTAGCAGGATTGATCAGGCTACGACTATGATGCAACAATTTACGACGATGATGGCACAAATGTCGAGTATGGCTAGTACTAGTCAGGCTCCTTCTAGTACACAAGACAAATCAATAGAAAGGGATCCAGATGGTACAGGTGGGTCAGGGAAAGGAGATGCATCAGGTGCCCTAGGCAAGTCATGATTTGATCATTGGATTATATGTATTGTATCAAATTTATCAGATGTGTGATTTGATCAGGACTATTATGTACCATTTTGAGATGATGTACCTTTGATTATCACAGACATTTGATTCATATTTATGATGAATTTGATCACTTTGATGTTATATGATATATTTTCTTTGATGTTATGATTTGATATGATGTTTTATGCATTTATACTTCTACATGCTATGGATGCAGTATCTTATATATGACATAGTTTAGATGGATGAATGTGTATGCAAATCTATTTCTATATGCTTTCTAATTTACGATGAATACAATCTTAATGATAAATGCAATGCCATGGAGTTTAAATGAATGCAAGATGTGTTTTTTGTAGCTTGATAATGCAATATTGCAATAAAATGCACCTATATGAATGATGAAATGTTTAATGTACTTGGATAATGAATAATGATGTAATGATGTAAAACTTATGTATAATGATTAATGTTTAATGAATGCAATAATAAATGCACAAGAAAGTCTTCATTATGGATTGATTTGAACCAAGATAAAGATATCAACTTGTTGAGTATTTAACCCCCTTGAACTTAGGAAATCCTCTAAATGCAATTAATCTAAAGCATGAAATGCAACTAACTGTCACTTTTATTTTTGCGAAAGAAATGCAAAAGGAGATATATTTGCATCATTAAGCATTGTGGAACTAGGAACAAGTACAATCATCACTGACCACATCATGATAATATGAATACATCTTTCATTGCTTTTGTAACCATTAGAAACTAGTACAACCCTCACTACTTAAATAATCAACTATGGGAGTCTGAATACCGGTTTAAGTGGATTCAATGTTGCAATTGGATTTTGATATTAAGATATGGAAGATCTAAATATCCAAGGTATCGTTTTGTGTAAACAAAATTTTTTTAACCCTCCTTTTTGTATGAATATCCTCAATGGTTCTTTGATGACCACGTCCTTAGACAAATTCACACAAGATGAGGGATCTTCCTCAAAATAGTTACACAAATTCAAGAAAATATCATGTCTTCATCATCGCCAATCTATTTGAAACATCATTGATTAGCTAAAAAGAACATGATTCAATGAACATCATAAAAAAATTCAAGTGTTTTGTATTGTATCAAGATTTTTAATAGAATTCCATTCATTATGATCCTTTAGGTTTTGTCATTTTTTAATCCTGATAATGTCATGAAGATCAAGGATCAAGTGGTAAGATTGAATGCTTGGGTTGAAAAATGATATCCACCAAATGTTCAAAAACATATCTCCTTTGAAGTTCTAAAAATGTCTTCTGTCATGTAACCAAAAAGTAGCACTTATCAAATCTATTTGTATCAAAACCAATGCTTTTCCCCTAAGTGAAAATGAGACTATGTATAAATCTTGGGCAAATGGAACCTAATATGTGATAATGATGTGACAATGCAGCATAGAGACTTTATTAGGACTATGCACAAATGAAGGATGCAATGAGGATATACAAATGAGATGATGAAAATGAAATATGTACAAATACAACTAGGTAAGACCTAAGGGATCAAAAAGCACATGTTTACCAGGTTTTTACCTTTTGAATTTATTGCTCTTTTTATCTTTTTTCCTTTTTTTTTTGCTACCAAGGCGCCTATTGCTAGGTTTTCACCAAGGCACTTTTTTCTTTTTCAATTTTTTTTTCTTTGATTTTTTCTTTTTTTGATATCATCAAGGTGCCTATTTGCTAGGTTATCACCAAGACAACCATTTTTTTGATTTTTTGAATGTTTTTTCTTTCTTCATGCTCAAATTTCCTCTTTTTATGCTTTTATGCTTTTCCATTGTTTTTGAATTTTTTGATCTTTCTATTTTTTTTGGATTTTTGAACTTTTCTCATATTTTTGGATTTTGAGATTTTATCATGTACAAAGAATGATGCTGAACTCATCGGATACACTCTCATCTGATACTCTTTCTTCCTATACTCTTTCATCTGATCAAGTATAAAACCTCTATAAATGGATGTTGTTAATAGGTTCTTGCAACTCATCACCTTCACAATCAACTAGCTTTTATTTCCCTGGTCCAAAAGAAGAAGTAATCACAAAAGGTCCAAGCCAATTTTCCTCCCATTTTCCTTTATTTTCTCTCTCTACTTGGTTTTTAGGGTTTTCTCTCAACACTAAGTCTCCCACTTGAAATTCTCTAGGTTTGATATGTTTGTTGTAATTCCTTGAGATTCTGTTTTGCAATACTTTTAAATGCTCATAAGCTTGTGTTTGATGTTCCTCCAACAATTCCATTTGTTGAAGTCGTGAAACCCTATAATCCTCATAATTTATTAATCCTTGTAATGAGACTCTTAAGGATGGGATCTCAACCTCCAAAGGTAGAACAAATTCTTCCCCATAAACCAAAGAAAATGGTGTAGCTCTTGTTGGTGTTAGAATACTTTTTATGTAGGCCCACAATGTCGGGTTTATATGTATGTGCCAATCTCTTCCTGATTTGTCAACCAATCTTTTCAATATTTTAAGGAATTATTATTTGTAGCTTCAACTTGTCCATTTCCTTCAAGATAGTAAATGGAGGAAGAATGATGTTTTATATGAAAGGTCTCACACAATTCATCCACATCTTTATTCTTGAATTGTTTCCCATTGTCCGTGATAATGGCATGATGAATACCATATCTAAAAATGATGTGATTGAGAATAAACATAGAAATCTATTTTCTTGTTGCAGTTGTCAAAGGCACGACCTCTACCCATTTTGTAAAATATTCTATTGTTGTGATGATGTATTTGTGACCATTGGAAGAAGGTGGGTAAATCATTCCAATAAGATCAAATCCCCATTGGTAAAGTGGCCATGGTGTAATGAACGGGTGTAAATCTTGTGCAGGCACATGAATCATGACTCCATGATATTGGTATTTTGAATACACTTTAACAAAGTGACTAGCATCTTTTTCTAAGGTTTTCCAAAAATACCCCATACGAATGATTTTCTTGGCTAGGTTTAACCATCTCGAATGAGACCCACAAATACCCTCATGAACGTCTCTTAAAACTAACTTTGATTCCTCATCCTCTAGACACCTAAGTAGTGTTCCTCAAGACCTTTACAATACAATGTGTTAGATAGGATAGTGTAACGACCCGCTTGGCGTATAAAGTGTCATTTTTGGGTGCGAGTTTGGTCTAAAGGTAAAACTTGGTCTTTTAGATAAGTATAAATGGGTTCATACCAAGGTGAGTCATGTCCATTTAGAAGGAAAATGATTTGAGTTTTAGGTACGTCAAAAGAAGGTTTCACCAACTCTTCCACCAAGAATTTGTACCTAGCATTCTGATCAGGCATTTGAAGTAAAGAAGCCAAAGTAGCCATAGCATCTGCTGCTCTATTTTTATCCCTTGGGATTTTCTCAAATGTGATCAAGACAAAATATTCCTTTCATTCATCTACCATCCTTTTATATGGCATTAATATGTCATCCTTAGTTTGATACTCATCATTAATTTGATTGATGACCAATTGGGAATCCCCATATACTTGCAGTGTTGTGACATTCCATTCTAAAGCCATTTTAATGCCTATGACTAAAGCTTTGTATTGTACAATGTTTTTGGTGCATGGGAACACAAGTTTGTATGACTTAGGAATGGTGTATCCTTGTGGTTTAATCAATGGAATTCCGGCTCCTGAACCATGCTGAGTGTAGGATCCATCAAAATATAATTTCCATGCTTTGGCTTCCACATTGACTATCTCTGCATCTGGAAATTCTACTTGAATATGATGAGTATAAACTAAAGGATTTTCAGCCAATTGATCAGCTATGACCTGCCCCTTGATAGCTTTTGGTCCACATACTCAATGTCAAATTCACTAAGTACCATCACCCATTTAGTAATTCTTCCTGTAAGGGCTATTTTGCTAAGCAAATACTTTAATGGATCAATTTTGGCAATCAACTTAACCTTGTGCATCAACATGTAATGCCATAGTTTTTGGGAGGAAAAAAATACCACTAGACAAGCCCTCTCCATGAAGCTATAATTCAAATCATACTTGATCAAGGTTCTACTTAAGTAATAAATGACTCTTTCTTAACCCTCATCATCCTCTTGTGCCAATAAAACCCCTAAAGATCTCTCCGTTGGTGAAATGTATAATAGTAAGGATTTTCCTTTGATGGGAGGCATCAAAATGGGTGGATTTACCAAGTATGTCTTCAATAGGGTAAAATATTTCTCACATTCATCATCCCACTTAAAAATGGCATCCTTATGTAGCAATCAGGTAAAAGAGTGGCACTTTTCTGCTAATTGAGAGATGAATCTTCTAATAGATTGAAGTATTCCTTGGAGTGACCTCATTTGACTAATATTTTTAGGTGTTTCCATTTCCATGATTGCTTTCACTTTTTCTGGATCCACTTCTATCCCTTTTGCTGAAACTATGTAGCCCAATAGCTTGTCGGATTGAACACCAAATGCACATTTTTTTGGATTTAATCTTACTTTAAACTGCTCCAACCTTGTAAAAATATTTTCTAGGATAGACAAATGGTATTTTATTTCATGTGATTTTTCTAAGATATCATCCACATAATCTTCTAGGAAAGTATGCATCATGTCATGAAAGATGGTTGTCATTGCCCTTTGATAGGTTGCTCCAGCATTTTTGAGGCTGGAGGGCATAACATTCCAACAAAAAGTACCCCAAGGGAAAGTGAAAGTTGTCTTTTCTTGATCCTCAGGTACGATTCTAATATGATTGTAGCCACTAACTCCATCCATCAATGAAAACATGGAATGTCCTATCGTCAAATCCACTATAGCATCAATTCTAGGTAATGGAAAATCATCCTTAGGAAAAGCAAGGTTAATATCTCTAAAATCTATGCATACTCGAATGGATTTGTCATGTTTAGTAATAGGTACAATATTGGAAATCCATTCCACATAAGCTATGACTCCTATGAAGCCAACTTTTAGTAACTTTTCCAATTCTGTCTTAACCAATAAAGCCACATGGGGATGCATTTTTATCAAATTTTGCTTCACAGGTTTTACACCAGGCCTCACATTAAGGTGGTGCATTATGAAAATTGGATCCAATCCTGGTATGTCTTCATATGACCATGCAATTTTGATTTTATTTTCTTGAAAGAATTTGATGAAATCTTCCCTTTCTGTTGGAGTCAGTGATGCTGCTAGATGAATGCATTTAGGTTCCAATCCAATGCCAATGTTGACCTTTTATGTTGGCTCAATAAGGATAGGAGATCTCTCTTTTTCATGTTCCGGTAAAGTATCCAATCTCTCTTGCTTAGGTGCCACAGTTGGGTTTTCACCTTTGGAAACATCTGTTATTTTTACTTTTTTGGGGTCTAGTACTGCCACATGGTGGTTTTCACCACTAGACCTTTTCAATTTTTACTTTTTTTTTTCCCTTTATCTGGTGGATTAAGAGATTGGACCCTTTAATCCATCATCATGTTTGGATTGAATTTGTTGGTGGAAGACGGGTCAACCGCATTAGGACTCATTAGGTAAGGTTTCATTTGAGGGGTTTAAGGACATGACTTTTTTTGAGGGTTTGTACATTGTATCACTTAAGTCAATAATATGTGCTTGTTCGAGGTGTTCCATAGAAGTCAGATCAAAATTCTCTTCACTAGAATTCTCGTGGATTTCAATAGGAAAAAATGCATGTGGATTAAATATAACGTTTGAATCACCCCCCATGAAGGTACCCAAGGTTCACCTATCCATTGGTTGTCATTAGATGCTTGTCCTACATTTGAATCTTGAGAAACAATTGGCACCTATGTAGAACTTGATCCTTGATCCATATTGGATTGATTTTTTGCATTAGGCATAGTAGCATAGGTATGAATGACATCTACCTCTTTGTCATGACAAGAATCTTTGGATAGGGAATCCCATTCATATTTTCCAGAGTCATCTTTGTTGGAAAGTGACAATGCAAGCAATTGTTATTTTGTCATTGCTGTCAAACCTTTATTGGTGAGCCTATTGTTATCTGTTTGAGTACCATATCTATTGTTGATGAAGAAGATTTAAAAAGAAGACCAAGTGAATGGTTGAGTTAAGGAAAATAAAAGGGTACTTGATCAGTTGGCACTCTAGCAAAGTAATTAGTTGTTTATCTTTCAAAGATAGTTTGTCTGGTTGTTCTGTGCCAAGAAAAGTTGCTTGTGTTGAGAAAAGTTGCTTGTGTTGAGTAAAGTTGTTTGCGACGAGAAAAGTTGTTCAATGTTGAGCACCATTGAAATTTCCAAGTGGAAACAGTGATGTTGGCTGACTTATAGTAATTGGATTAATGATGAGATTTGAGATCTCTGGCCGACTTAGTTAATTTTATTGGGATATGTAATGTTAATTAAAGATTGATCCACATCATTTAATGTATGGGTAACTGTAATTAATGCATGGTTTCAAGATTTAATTAGAGACTACTTTGGAGAAGTAAATGTAATGCAAAGATGGAATGATCCGTTGGATCTGACCTAACCTAATATCTACAATCTTGTTTAAGCGAAAAAAGATTTATCTAACCTAGATAGAGAGGTATATGATAACCTCAAGGGGTTATTCATGAAGGGTGGAAGAGTGGATATGTATGCAAGAGAGTTGCATAGTTGATTTACTGTTTAGCATGATCTAGCAGAGAAAGCAAAATACAGAAGTAGAGACTTGCATGCGTGATTGCTTGACAGATTTCCAAGCAGATCAGAAGGTTGAAATGACAATGCAGGCTATCCAGTAAGTTAACATCAGAGCTGTAATTAGATCTGAATTGCAAAGTAAGTTGTATGTACCAGATCACAACTGCTAATTACTTTCTTACCATTGTATTAGTTAAATCCTTTAACAAGGTTGACTTAACAGTCATTTGTATAAATCCTCTAACAAGGTGACATTCAGGTGGAATGTTCTAAGTCCTCTAACAAGGCCACTCTTGACAGGGTGATTAAATCCTTTAACCAGGTCACGCCTAGCAGTGTGTTATTGTAACCTTTAACAGGGTTGGCTCCTCACAGGGCATCGCTTCAGAAGAGTGAAAACTTGGTAGCATGTTACTAGTGGTTTTTCCCATATTGGGTTTCCATGATAAATACTTGTGTCAACTTGTGTGAATGCTTATGGTTTGCTTTACTGTTATGTTTCTACAAGCTAATTTTAATTGACAGTAAATTGCATGATTAAGTTGTTGACTTATGCTACTGCTGCCGAGTAGATCTGAAATACAGAAAGTTTTTATTTGCTACATCTAGACCTAAGGATAAATGATTCACCCCTCCCCTCTTAGTTATTCTAAATTCATTCTAACAATATTCACTCTCAGTTTCTAACATATGTACATGCTCATAAGAATCATGCCTAGAGCTTGAACGAACTTCTTTCTCTTGATATCCTATTCCTGATTTCTCATCCTTTGACCTCCAAGGAGGTTGGATAGGTTCTAGCAAGCCTTTATTTATGATTCCTAAGGGTCCTCTTCCCTTGTACCCCATATTTTTCATTATTTGAAATCCCTTTCCATATTGATTAGTTTGGATGGTGACATGTTTCACTCTTTCAACAAGATTATTTGAATTATCCTCATCTTTATAAAGCCATTGTAAAACTTTGTTATCTTCTTTTTCCATGGCTGAGTGGTCACTCTCTCTTACAAAATGAGAGTTTTATTTTTGAGGAGGATGAGAATTTGAAGGTTTCCCATGTGTCTTTGGGGAAGTTGGTAAATCAAATAGGGAAACAAAATATTCCCCCACTCCTTTAGAATTGATTCTGCATTGTTTTTCAAATTTATACATCATCTCACTCATCTTTTGATAGTTGTCCTTTTTTGTTTGTTCTCTATCATCCTTAAAAGGTCTCAAAATTTCTTCCTTTGGTGTAGAAACTTTGACTAAATTTTCATTGGAATTTTGACCCTCTTAACTAGCTTTCTCTTTTCCCTTAGTTGATGTAGGTAAGTTAGTTTCATTAGGACTTGAAGTAGATGTAGCATTTAATGTGAAATTAGGACCTTCCTCTTTGGTTCTATAAGATGACCCACCATGTTTTAAAACCTTTCTTCTTCCAAATTTTCAGAAATGGTAGTTTCCACAAGAGCTTTCTCCAAGATTTCTTTGTGATTGGGAGAAAGTTTCAATAGATCCAAAATGGAAATATGAGCCGGAGTCTTTTGTAGTTGATCCACTAGAATATAAGGCCTTGTTGAAGAAGATTCTTGTTTAGCCAAAGTAGTTTCTTGTGTAGGACCAAAATTTCTAGGGGTACTTCCTTGTAAGGTAATTCTTGCTTCTTTCCCCCTAGTAACAACATTAGAGGTCGGCTTGTTAGGTTGTTCCTTTATTACCACAACATTTATAATACTATCATGTCTAGATAGTAATAGTATTATCATAGCTGTGGTTAAAGTAAACATTATTTTTACCTCTTGAGTTGTTTCCATTGTTACCTTTATTGTTAGCATTTGAAGATTCACCTTTCTCATGCTTGAAGAAAGGGGTTTTGAATGCCGTGTGATCTTCGTTGTTTTGAGGTCCTTCCACTTTAATCACACCATTATAAATAAAGTCTTGTACCACATGTTTCAAGCACATGCAATCATTTGTATTATGTCCTCGATTTCTATGATATTCAAAATGATTTGACTCACTCCAACAAGAAGGTTTCATTTGTGGTTCATAGGGCTGAGCCCTAGGAAAGTCAATAATCTTATTCACAATGAGGGTTCTCAATGCATTTTCAAGTAGTTCACCCAAGATTGTGAACTTCCTTCTAGGCTATGGAGAAAAGAAGGGTTTAGGCTTGTTAGCTGCTTGATTGTTCCCAAAGTTATTATTGTTTTTATTGTTGAAAGGAACTTTGGGTGCTTGACTTACATTATTAGCTTGATTGCATCCTTTCGTGAGATTAAATGGAGTATCCTTCAAGTTGTTTTCTTCCATAACTCCATCATTAACCACACCCTTGTTATTATTCTTCATCCAGAACTAGTTGTTGTTAGGAGGAGCCCTATTATTGTTTTTGGAAGTATTGTTATTAGTATTCTTGTTATCCTTGTAGAGTTTGAGCTCTCCACTTTTTACTAATACTTCCTCTATAGTAACTCCATTTTTGATCAAGTCTTGGAAAGAACGCGGGCATTGTAACCTCAACGGATAGTTCATTTCATGATTCAAGCTATTGATGAAGATATCCATCTTTTCCTTTTTGGGCACGCTTTGAGGGTATCTAGAAAGTACCGCTCTCCATCTTTGTAGGAAAAGAAAGAATCCTTCTCCCTAACATTGTTTGGTATTACATAAATTGATCATTTTGACTTCATGTTTAATATTATACGAATAGTGCGTCACAAATTTGGAAGCCAATTCCTCAAAAGTGCAAATGCTAGAGGGTAATTTTGAAAACCACTCCATCGCCCTTCCTCCTAGGATTCTTGGGAATAACCTCATCAAATACATTGTATCATGCATGAAATCTAAGCTCAATGCACAAAACTCCCTTAAGTGATCTTGAGGATCGGATCCTCCTTCGTATTTATCATACTTAGGAAAAAAAACATTGCTAGGGAATGAAAACATAATTAATGTCTTGTCAAATGGGAATGGACACAATGCTTTGATAAAGAAGGGCTTAGGAGCCCCCATTTTCTTCATGGTGTCCAACTACATTTGGAATAACTTAAATTGTTTTTTCATGATGTCGATAGGGTTGGTTTCATCTTATTTTTTCTCTAACTTATCAACATCATAGTTATGAGGGAGTTTAGTCCCCGCTTGTGCTAGGTCTAGGAAGTATTTTTCCCTATATATTTCTAATACTTTCTCCATGAGTTTCATGAAGAACGGGCTTTGTACCGATTCATTGACTTTCTCTTCGGTAGCCTCTTCGTCATTAGGGTCAATATTATCTCCGTTATTATTGTCTACCCCTTTTTTGTTAGGGTTGACTCCTAATCAATTAGACCCATTGTTGTTGACCTCACCATTTCCATTAGTGTTAGTGTTATCCTTGTTGGTGAGGTTAATGAGGTCGGGATCCATATTTCCAAATGGAAAAGCCATGTTGTTTGGTTCTACCTCTTTCATTGGTTCATGTGTTTGTTGTGAAGAAGTAGAGGTATCACTAGGAAAAGGAAGTTCTTTCCTTAGATACGTAGCATCTGACTACAAGGTAGACTTGATGTAGTGCGATCGGGTGAAAGCCAAAATGAGCATAAATCACTAAATCTTGGCTTTTATCACATGTTGACCAATCCCTAAGTGATTTTTTTGAATTGTCCAAAAATGAGAGATTCTGATCAAAGTAAAATGATGAACATGTAGAAAATCCAAATGGGTATCCAGATATGAAAATAATTTTTCTCAAACCCTCGGGAAATGCCCCTTGTTTTGGTTTCTTAGTCTGTACATGCAACTTCGCTTGTATGTACGTAATACTTCAGTGATGTGTATGTGCTTACTGGAAAGAAATTACGTGCAACTTCATGATATTGTACGTGGCTTTTGGTTGTTAGCACGCGCAAATTGACTTTTGTATGCACAAATTTGAAAGTGTCTACGCATAATTTTAACCTTGGTATACGCAACTTGAGTCTGTTTAAGCATGCCACAACTGCTGACACACGTGAATAGAATGTTGGTACACACAACTTCTCTAGTAAAAATGAATCTGCCACTATTTTTGATGGTTTTTTTAAAATTTAAGGTTCTTGTGATCAGATTGCAAGATTTTCTTATTTGAAAATTGAGAAACAACCACAACACACACATCAAAGAATTTCTTCTATTCCTAAAATAACACAAAGTGTATGTTCTTGGATGTTGTAACAAGTCAAAACAAGAATCTGTTCCAAGAAAGCTACCTAAGGTCAATTTTGTCTTTTAAGCATGGCTCTAATAAGGAATTCTTTCTAATTTTAATAGGGTTTGTAGATTAAATTTGTTCAAACAAGTGAAAAGTCTCTTATACCCTTTTTCAAGGGCCTCCTACACGCATAAAAACATGATTTTGTGCAATCCCGAAGGACTGCTAGAGGAGGTTAATATTCTTAGCACCTATTTTTCATTCGATCCTTTTAAGGATGAATGCATTTATATTATAGTGGGTTGGATTTATATCATGGCTAAAGTGATTGTCTCCCACTTGGCTTGTTCCCTCTCACCATCCTCGTAAGGCTATTCTTGGGAGGTAGGCCCTCTAAAGTTTTAGCATGTTCATATAAAGCAATAATGAATCGAATCAAGTAGGTTGGGGAGTTTGATTCAATCAAAGAGTGAAGAGCATATCCCTACTACTTTTTCCAATTACAAACACTTCAAACACAAAGTTGTAAATTTTGAACCTCTTAACAAGGAGGTTTTTAGAAAATGAAGTGTTTGGTTCAATTACCACCTTTCTTTTTTATCACCCAATTCCAACACTTTTGGCTTTTTGATCAACTTCAAAAAGTTGAGAGAATATACCCAATGTTTTTCTTGAGTGAACAATAATAGGCTTGCCCTATTAAGCTAGATTTTAAACTTTTAAATGCCACAAGTTAAGCAAATGCAATCTTGTTTAGGAAAATACCTTGTCCTTGTAGCTAGCAAAGGCTAGGTGCATTTTTGAGGTTTTCTTGCTTTTTTGATTTTACCCACCTAGTGTCGATCATTTCCTCTCCTTCTCCTCCAACAAGTTAGTAAAAAAAGCCAACAAAGTGAAGGGAAACCAAAAAGGAATTGAAATAAAAACAAATTTAAAGATCTTCCCTAAATTTTGCAAGATGAATTCAAGATCTTATCAAACTTATAGCTAATTAAATGAGGGAAATTTAATCTTGTATGCTTGAACAATTTTGACAAAATGAGTATACAATGATTCTTCTTTTTCCAAATTGTCCTAAATAGCTAGATTATGAAGCTCTTTTGCATGTTTATTGAGAATTCTTACCTCCTTTCTTTCCTTGCAGATTCAGTTCTCTAGTTTTTGGACTTTGGGATGCCTGTTCATATGCAGAAGTAGAAAACACAGACTATCAAATATCACAATTTAATATTCTGCAAGTTGAAAAACACAGATATCTGTACACATGATTTAATATCTTACACACACAGCTTTGTTGCAATCTAAGCACAATTTTAAAGTAGTGTAAGCATTAGTTTCCAAGATGTTACACACAACTTTAATCACTACTAAGTGTAAGATAGAATTTAAATGCACAAAAAGCTATAGAAAAAGTGGGATAAGACATATTGCATATGAGAGAAGAAATATTGTAGGAATGATTTCACTGTTCATAGTTGTGACTATTTATCTCACAAGTGAGCCTTTGCTACTGAACACAAGGGATGAAGGAATTCTACGTGTGACTTTGATATTTGTAGGTGTGAGTATTTATCTTGTACGTGAGACTTCACTTGAAACCTGCAAAAGAGACAAGAAACACACAAAAAAATGCAAAAATGAAAGAAAAACAGAGATTAGAGGCCTAAAGCCCCATGATGGGTGCCATTTGTGTATGTATAAGTCACAGCTTCATGAAATAAATGTACAATCTATCAATTCTGTTAGGGATTTTTCTTGTATGAACCACAATGCTTGAAATGTCTATGTGAACACTGTACCTTCTAATACTGATTCAGAGACAAGAAAAGCCTAATTGCTAAGGACTAGATAAGGTCCTTCTTCATTTTTGAGCTCCAAAAATACTCAGGCGGGTTTTACCTCTTAAGATTACTGTTTACACAGTATTTGTTGATGTGGACACTGATTAGCTATGTATCTTTATTGGACCAACTTATGAATTATCTTGCAAATGACCAAGCATAACCATAAACAAGATA
>MU226104.1:5327774-5345179 GCA_018584345.1 Thuja plicata
GGGGTGAATCAGTGGCCTCAAAATTTATCCTTCAACTATTTACCACTAATCAAATAAACCTTAGATTATTAGGTCCCTACAAGATGCATGCCATGAAATACTTATAATTATTAACTGTCCGTCAGTTTTCCTTTTCTGTCCTTATTCTCCTTGATTACCGATAAGCAGTAAAACTATTTACCAAAACTCAGTAAATAAGCAGAGTATACCAATCCATCCAAAAATGCATATGTGAGATGTAAAATAGTAAAGTAATAAACCATACACACATAACACATAGATTTTAATGTGGAAATCCTGTTACGGGAAAAAACCACTGGGACCAGTACCCCAAATTTTCACTCTTCTAAAGTGAGCCCTGTTAGGATCCAACCCAGTTAAAGGTTAAAAACACACTATTAGGTGTGACCTTGTTAGAGGATTTTATACATAGAGGTTGTCACTTAGTATCAGGAATCTATTGATACCATCCTTGAATCAGCTTCCTTCTTAGACTGTCAATAGGTATCGGGCAAGTCCAATGCTACTTTCATGAATCAACCTTTTTGGTACTCCTTGGGATGTACCTCAATATATGGAAGACTGTTAAGTCCTACTCGGTTAGGAGAATTAATGCTTCAATGGTTAAACTAAAATACTATGACCTGTTTCTAATGCAACTTTGAATTGCAGATTTTCAAATCTATTTAAGTACATCACCTCTCTGATCAATGTATCAATTCAATTCTTTGTGCTCCACACTTTCTTCTTTGTGATGCTGTGCTTCACTATTCGTCGGTGTCTGCAGAATTCTTTAGCTCTCCTTCAACTTGATTGATCAGGACTGTATGAAGTTCTTCTTCATTAGTTTCTCTTCAACATCCTCTTTCTATTCACTCCCCTTCCCATGCATATAGAAATGAATTAATCTTATCTCTTATATAGACGTGATATTCACCATTTTTTGATTCTTGATTCTTGGCGTGAAAAACAATCCAACCAATTTGATTAAAAACATAACTCCTAATTTATCTCGCAATTATATTCTTGCCAACTATACAAATCTTCTTTAAATCAATTACTTAACTATGGTCGAATAAAACAAAGAAAACAACCAGTTAAGTCTATCTTTAGCTCTTGCCAGCTAGATATTTTGTCATCTTCTAAACTCTATATTCCGTCGGTCAAATCTGTAGTTAGTTGTCGGTGACAACTGCTAGTTCTGTCGGTGTGACTCCAGTTAGCTTCGGGATCTCTGTCCATCGGGCATCATTGGATTTTACTCATTGGGCAACTCTATTTTTAGCTTTTTGGGCATCCTATGGTTTTGCTTCATCGGGCAACACTGTCTTCTTCTCATCGGGTATCATTGTGACTTTTCTCTTTTGCTTTTACCGATGGTGTGCACTCCGTTGGTGTTGTCTGTCACTTTGTGAATACTTGAAATTTATGCATTGCTGAAAGCATAACCTTTGTTCCATTGATTCTATAAAGTCTTTGGCATTATATACATCACTATACAAATGATATCAAGTTGACATCAATGACAATACAAACCATTAACTGATTTAATACCTTGCATTATCTTCAACTTAACATTATCAACATTCAATTAGTTACATGTCATCAATCTCTCCCTTTGGCATTGATGGAAACATAATATATTATCACACTATACTATTTCTAATACAATATGAAATGCAATAGTTGAGATTCATCAAACTACCAATCATTTTGTTCTATCAACCGATAAATGTCTGATCACCAGTAAGCTCTGTTTTAACTTAGATTTGATTCTTGCATCTTTTTAGTCTTCTGATGTGTTGAGTCCTTTGCTTGTGTCAATTTCTCTCCTTTTCTTGTTCTCTCTTTTATGATGTTTTTTTCTCTTTTCAGCAACTCTCCCTTTGTATAAAATTTCATACAATTCTGCTCTCCCTAAGGATATAATCTCTCCCTATTGGAGTAATCTGATAATGGATAATCTTTCTCATAAGAATTTGATAATATGGATAATCTCTCTCCCTTTGACAACAATGCCAAGCAAATATTTTACAAATATCTGACATTCATGTCAAACAATCTTTTGACTCCATCTAAAATATATTCCTTGAATTTCCCTTATCCATCAGCAATACATTAATATGCTCTGGTGCTCGGTTCTGATATATACCTCTTTGTATATAGATGTATCTTTGAAGTTCATCTCTTTTATCGCATCAACATGAATGATATTCTGATAATATGTAGGCTGATATAGCCTCCAGTCTTTTATTGACTGGTAGACAAGGGTTTGACTCCTAGTCTCTTTCTCAAGTACTCAAACGTATCCTTGGGCAGTGGATTGGTGAAGATATCAGCTAATTGTTCTTTTCATTGCACATACTCAAGTATCACCTCTTTTTCTTGAACTTGTTCTCTTAAATAATGATACTTGATTGCAATGTGTTTAGTCTTGGAATGCATGACTGGATTCTTGGAAATGTTTGTTGCACTGGTGTTATCACAATAGATAATCAATGGTTCTGAGATCTTCATATGCATACCTTCCAGCAACTGTTTGATCCATGAAATGTTTGAGAAATTTACAGTAGCAACAACATATTATACTTCTGCAGTAGACTAAGAGATGCATCCCTACTTCTTGCTAATCCATGTGACAAGTCTATCACCCATAAAGAATGCTCCTCCAGTTGTGCTCTTCCGGTCATCAAGATTTCCAGCCCAATTAGTGTAGGTAAACAACTTAAGTTCAAATTTGCCTTCTCTTCTATACCATAAGCCAAATTCCTTAGTATTCTTCAGATATCTTAAAATTCTTTTCACAATAGTCATATGTGATTCCCTAGGGTTAGCAGAAAATCTAGCAACAATTCCTACTACTTATGCAATATCTGGTCTAGTGTGTACAACATACACAAGTTTTCTAATCATTGATCTATACAAAGTCTAATTTACCTCTGTTGTCTTGTCTTCCTTTGTCAACTTACATCCAGTAGCCATCGGTGTTCCAACTAGTTTGGAATCTTCCATCTTGAATATTTTCAGGACTTCTTTGATGTATTTGGACTGTGTAATGAAAATACCTTCACTTTGTTGAATGATCTGTAGACCAAGAAAGAACTTGATCTCTCCAAACATAGACATCTTGAAATATTTTCTCATCTCATCAGAAAATGATTTGCATAGCATATCATTGCCTCCAAATATGATGTCATCAACAAATATTTCAGCAATCAAAGTGTTAGCATCAGTATCTTCTTTTGAATAAAGATTACTGTTTTCACTAGTCCTTATAAATCCAATACTTATTAGATAGGAATGAAGTCATTCATACCAGGCTCTGGGAGCTTTTTTCAATCCAGACAAGGCTTTGTGAAGTCTACATACCATGTTTCTCTTGTCTGGATTGACAAACCCGTCTGGTTGTTCAATGTATACCTCTTCTTCAAGTATTCCATTTAGGAATGCTGACTTGACATCCATTTGATATACTTTGAATCCTTTATATGTAGCATAAGAAAGTAGTATTCTTACTCTTTCTATCCTAGCAATGGGTGCAAAGGTTTCTAAATAGTCTATACCTTCCTCTTGTGCATACCCCTTGCATACTAGTCCTTGTGACTTCTCCATTCTCGTTCAGCTTATTCTTGAATATCCACTTTGTACCGATGCCATTCTTGTCATCTGGTCTTGGCACAAGTGACCATGTTTTTTTCTTCTCAATCTGCTCAATCTCATCATTTGTAGCACTTATCCATTCTTCATTATCTAGTGCAACATTGACAGATTTTGGCTCAAACTCACAAATTAAATAATTTGAGGTTAAAGACTTACTTCTTATTCTTGTACTAGCTTTCTTATCTCCTATGATCTAGATCTCTGGATGGTTCCTTCTTATGTATCTTGCAAGTACATGTACAACTTTTTGTGTATCAGCTTGATCATTATTTTGATCTTCATTCTGTTCTTCATGGCCTTGCACATTATCTTGATCATTATCCTGTCCATCGGTAATAGCAATCTGACTATTGGTTGCAACATTTTGTTGTTTTAGAATTAAGCACTGTTGCTCGTGCAAAGTGTTGGGTTCTACACAATATACAAACTTGTTGTAGTCCTCCGGTTCTTTTGTGCTTTCCAGCTCATTCTTTTCTACAAATTCATCAATCTTTACATTTGCACTTTCAACTATTTTGTTAGAGGCCTTGATGAGACACTTAAAAGATTTTCTTTTGGTAGAATACCCTAGAAAAATACCTTCATCACTTTTGGCATCAAGCTTTCCATTTCTATCATCCTTTAAGACATAACATTGACTACCAAATATTTTGAAGTAACTTATATTGGGTGTTTTACCATACCATAGCTTATAAGGTATCTTCTTTGTGTCCTTCTTTAATTGTACTCTGTTAAGTGTATAGAAAGCAGTGCTGACAGCTTCCCTCTAGAAGATTTGGGTGATTCCTTTCTCTATCATCAGTGTTCTTGCACAATCAACTATTGATTTGTTCCTTCTCTCAACAATCCCATTTTGCTGTGGTGTTCTTGGTGCAGAAACCTATCTTTTTAAACCATGCTCATTACAAAAATTAGTGAATTCATCTGATATAAATTCTCCTCCTTTATTTGATCTCAAACATTTCAAACCCTTACCACTTTGTTTTTCTACCATATCCTTATACCATTTAAACATCTTGAATGCTTCAGATTTATCTTTTAGAAACATAATTGTCATCATTCTAGAGTAATCATCAACAAAGAGAATAAAATATCTCTCTCCATAATAACTCTTTGTCCTCATAGGTCCACATAAATTAGTATGGACTAATTCTAGAATATGATCAGATGTATGGGTTTTACTTTTGAAACTTGACTTTGTCATTTTACTTTTTTGACAATTTTTGCACATGATGTTGTCTGGCTTTGTCATCGTCGGTAAGCCTCTTACATTTCTCCTTTTGCTTATTTTTATCATGTTGTCAAAATTCACATGACACAATCTTTTGTGCTACAACCATATGTCTTCATTTCTATTCATTAAGCAAGTGGTGTTAGTATCATTCAGATAGAATAAGTTACCTTTAGTATGTTCACCGATACCAATCAATTTTCCTGATTCATTGAAGATCTTTGCCTTCTTGTTCTCAAATGCTACTCTATGACCTGAATTATTTAGCTAAGAAACACTCAATATATTATAATTCAATACTTTTACCCAATAAGCATTTTCACATTTAATCAGGTTATTCAACATTATTGTTCCTTTACCTTCAACTGGACAAGGTGTATCATTACCCATTCTTACTGTACCACCATTATAATACTAAAAAGTGTTAAAATTTTATTTGTCACCAGTCATGTGGTGAGTGCAGCCGCAATCTATAATCCATATATCATTCTTGCTAACCTTAGACATGAGTGCAGTTTCTACATACCTTTCATCTTCATCTGAATCATCCTTCACAGCTATAAATACCATTTTGATGTCTTCATCTGGTTTGGTGTTAGTATCTTCATCTTTGCAAGTAGCTAGGTGTCTAGCCTTCTTTCCTTTGTCATTGTAGTCTCAGGTATCTCTTCTTTCTAATTGTTGGTAACCTCTGTAATCTTTGTTATCACCTCTATCAGATTTCTTCTCAAAAGATCTGTCATTATTTTTGTCATCATTTCTTCTGTTACGACATTTTGCAGCAAAGTGTCCAATCTCTTTACAATTAAAGCATACAAGTGATAACTTGCCTTTGTATTTACCTTTGCCTCTCTGCATTCTTCTAGCCATAAGTGCTTCTATTTCATCTAGATCTTCTTCTTCAATTTCACTTTCACTATCTCTTCTAGATGAGTGTCTATGATTTGATTTGCTTATTTTCATAGAAGACTTAAATGCAGACTCTAAGTTTGGTAAGACACTATTGTCAAAGTTATTCATTTCAAATGAAACCAGTCTACCAATTAAACTATCAAGAGTAACTGTATTGTTTGATAAAAATCTCATTTCTTGAAAGGAAAAAAATCTAATAACATATACAGGCAATAAGGTTCTTAAGATTTTACTTACCACTGTCTTCTCTTCAAGTGTACCTCCAACACCTCGTATAGCATTGACTACTTCTTTTATTCTTGTGCTATACTGTGTGATGTTTTCTCCTTATTTCATTCTGAGATCATCAAACTTTCCTCTTAGGCTTTCTACCTTGGCTCTCAAAACATTTGTATCACCTCCATGTACAAGCTTCAGTTTGTCCCACATCTTCTTTGTAGTTTTGCAATCCTTAACATCTTCAAATTCAACATCAAAGAGTGAGGAAGAAAGCTCTATAACCATGTAGTTATGCTCATGCTTCTCTCTAAATTTATCTACTATCAGTACTCCTGTAGGCAACACATATTTAGTATCTAGGAATTGAGTAACATCATTACCAATACCTGATAAGTGGAGTCTTATCCTGCTTTTCCATGAAGTAAAGTTGTCTTTGTTCAACTTGGGCACATCTCGTCTGTTCATCTTGTGATCTCGACTTAGGTCTTGAAATCTTCCTTCTAAGAACACAAGCTCTGATAATAATTGTTAGTAATAACTAAGAGGGAGGGGGGGTGAATCAATGGCCTCAAAATTTATCCTTCAACTATTTACCACCAATCAAATAAACCTCAGATTATTAAGTCCCTACAATATGCATGCCATGAAATACTTATAATGATTAACTGTCTGTTGGTTTTCCTTGTCTGTCCTTATTCTCCTTGATTATCGATAAGCAGTAAAACTATTTACCAAAACTCAGTAAATAAGAAGAGTATACCAATCCATCTAGAAATGCATATGTGAGATGTAAAATAGTAAAGTAATAAACCATACACACATAACACATAGATTTTAACGTGGAAACCCTGTTAAGGGAAAAAACCACTCAGAATGGTACCCCAAATTTTCACTCTTTTGAAGTGAGCCCTGTTAGGAGCCAACCTTGTTAAAGGTTACAAACACACTGTTAGGTGTGACCTTGTTAGAGGATTTTATACATAGAGGTTTTCACTTAGTATCGGTCATCTATTGCTACCATCCTTGAATCAGTCTTGTTCTTAGATTGTCAATAGGTATCGGGCAAGTCCAATGCTACTTTCATGAATCAACCTTTTTGGCACTCCTTGGGATGTACCTCAATATATAGAAGACTATTAAGTCCTAATCAGTTAAGAGACTTGATGCTTCAATGGTTAAACTGAAACACTATGACCTATTTCTAATGCAACTTTGAATTGCATATTTTCAGATCTATTTAAGTACATTACCTCTCTGATCAATGTATCAATTCAATTCTTTGTGCTCCACACTTTCTGCTTTGTGATGCTGTGCTTCACTCTTTGTTGGTGTCTGAAAAATTCTTTAGCTCTCCTTCAACTTGATTGATCAAGACTGTATGAAGTTCTCCTTCATCAGTTTCTCTTAAGCATCCTCTTTCTATTCACTCCCCTTCCCATGCATACTGAAATGAATTAATCTTGTCTCTTATATAGACATGATATTCACCATTTCTTGATTCTTGATTCTTGGCATGAAAAAAAATCCAGCCAATTTTATTTAAAGCATAAATCTGATTTATCTCGCAGTTATCTTCTTTCCAACTGTACAAATCTTCTTTAAATCAAGTACTTAACTATGGTTGAATAAAACAAAGAAAACAACCAGTTAAGTCTATCTTTAGCTCTTGCTAGCTAGATATTTTGTCATTTTTTGAACTCTCTATTCCATAAGTTAATTCTACAATTAGTTGTCGGTGATGACTGCCAGTTCTGTCAGTGTGACTCTAGTTAGCTTCAGGATCTCCGTCCATCGGGCATCATTGGATTTTACTTGTTGGGCAACTCTATTTTTAGCTCATCGGGCATCCTGTGGTTTTTCTTCATTGGGCAACACTATCTTCTGCTCATTGGGTATCACTGTAACTTTTCTCTTTTAATTTTACCAATGGTGTGCACTCCGTCGGTGTTGTTTGTCACTTGGTGAATACTTGACATTTATGCATTGCTGAAAGCATAACCTTTGTTCCATTGATTCTCTGAAGTCTTTGGCATTATATACATGACTGTATAGATGATATCAAATTGACATCAATGACAATACAAACTATTAACTGATTTAATGCCTTGCATTATCTTCAACTTAACATTATCAAACATTCAATCAGTTACATGTCATCACTTAAGTCCTCTTCCATCATACTTAGATCCTATATTATTTTCAATTTCAGCCTTGGGTGGGTGCTTCAATGCTTTTACCTTTTTGGTTATAGGATAACTGGTGACTGCATGAATACCATCTCAGGTTATCATTTTAGGCTCATCCAACCATAGCTTATGATTGTGAATTCTGCTCAATACTAACCGAATCCACTCAGTTTTGAACACTTTTGGGAACAATAGGGAATTTGTGAGCCCTTTCACTTTGATGTTCTTGTTCTCATCCTTAATGGTTCCATCATCATTACATATCTTCTTGAAAGGTTTTTTCAACCTCTAGGTCGCCAATTTATGCAATCTTACAGTTAATGTATGCTCGCACGTCTTTGATGAGCAAAACCCTAGATGGTATTCGCGAGAATGCTCCAGCATTTTCGGGTTGTGATGCAAATTCTAGGTATATCTTGTAATGGGGTTCTACACAGGCAAAATTATTGACAAGTCAGACCTTGTCCTTCTTGATGCTCTTCAACTTAGCGGTTCTTGAAGTCATGGTCACTATTTTAGACATTTAGGGATTTTCATAAAAGATGAACAAATTTCTTGATTATGATTTTTTCTTACTTCAACCTATCTAGTTGTGAATGATCTGTTGGGAGTGCTTTGTAATAGGTTGGAGTCACTTTATAATGCTGTCTCTTCTCACTTTGTTTTCCCTTTGGTCTCTTCACTCAATAATCGCAGGTGAGAAATGAAACTCCTCCGTCGTCTATTTATAGAATTTGCCCTAGGTCAGGTCATTAATGCTCAACTACTCCTCGGTGTGTGAAGATGGAGTTGTCAGTTGATACACTAACTTCTCTTTTTGGTGACCACACGATGCTTTGGGACAGTCGTCTAACTTGTCAGTTTTACCAACGGGTTTCGGTGTATTGCAAAGACAACTTATCAACTTGCCTGATTACCGACGGATCTCAATTTACACTAGAAAATTTATCTTTTACTTGTTAACCGATGATTCTTGGTAAATGCAGTCAATTTAGCTTTGAATGTATACCGATGCATTTTAGTATGTATTAACCGAAGAAATAGTTTTCACAGAATTTAACAAGTAGTACCATAGTGCATCCATAATCATGCTAATTTAGCATTTTAACTATGTATGATTGGAACTAATGTAAAATATAATATAGTGTAATGCAGTTCCATACTTACTTGTTCTACTTAGGTGGGGGTGCTGATGTCACTAGATCCATTGGATAGGGTGTCACCAATTGCATTGCTTGGTCCAACTTCATCATTGTTTATAGCTTTCCTCCACATTGTGTTTCTCATCTTCCTGATGTATTCAATGGCATTTCCATTGGGAAAGGTGCTGGTCTCTGTCATTCGGTGTTTGTAGTCTTTCTTAAGATGACTGACTTTATGACAGTGTAAACATGCCATTCTAGGGTTAGTCCATCCTCTAGGCTTTCTTGACCATTGTCTCATACAGTTTGCAACAATATGAACAAATCTTCCACAAGATGTACAATTTGCCCAAGTGTTGTAATCCCATACATATCGGTTACCAACTCTTTTCAGTTGATGGGAAAATTATTGACCTTTAGGCTTCCATGCTTTCTTTTTCTTCTTCCAGCATTCAAGAGTAGTGTGCCCATGCATTTTGCAAGTAGGACAGTATTTGTCCATATAAGTTTCCTTCTTTGGTTGTTTCATCTCAGACTTACATTCATATGCTTTATGTCCTTTCTTGTTACATTTATAACATAATCCTATGAATGAAGATGTGGGGTTAGGAATACCTTTCATTTTGCTCTTGCATACATTTGATGTGTGGCCTTGCTTTCCACAGTGATTGCATGTCAAATTTCTTGGTCTCGGATTTTCATAGACATTCTTTTGATCAGCTTGTTTGGGTGATTCTTCATTCTCAGTATAGCCTAGTCTAGTGCCATTGTTGGCTCTCCTTTGTCCATCAAGAAAATCATCCATTATTTTATTGCTTTCTTTAGCTCTTTTGATTATCTCATTATGTTGTTGCTAAATTCTGAGTTCTTGTTTCAAATTTTTCATTTTCTTCCCTCAGCTTACCAATAGCTTCTATTCTTTCAATGAGTGCAACATTTATTTTGTTTGCCTCTAGACTCATAAGAATAATCTGATTTGTAATTTCATGGTGATGTTCTATAAGTCTCTGTATTTCAGACTCTTTTTCTTTTAGCTTTTCAATAATCTTTCTTCTGTCATCAATAGCTAGTGTTTTCTCTTGTCTAGCATTGTTCATGACATAAATCATTCTTACCATCTGTGTCTCTTGACCGATTTGCAGAGATTTTATTTGTCCAGCCAGATGTTGATTGATTTCATTTAATCTTGTGATGCTTTCTTATGATGTATGTGATGCTTTGCTTGTACTAGATCCTGAAGACTCAAATAGATCTGGTATCTCTTCTTCTTGGTAATCTATCTCATTACAGTGAGATGCCATAATCTTTCTTTCATCTAACAGCTGTCTCATCTTGATTCTAGCTTCTTTATACTGCTCATTAAAGATCTAAATTTCTAGTGTTTGATTCTCAATACTTTTGTCAAGTTTGTACTTCTCCATTGTATGATATTTTATCTTAATCCTTTAAGCTTTCCAAATAAGAGATCTAGCTCTGATACCAATTGTTGGAAATAATGGGAAGTGAGTACTTAGAGGGAAGGGGTGAATCAGTACCTCTAATTTTTTTTATCTCTTTTATCCTTTAACCTTTATGTAATCAATTGTTCATCCAACCATTTGTTCTATGCTATCTTTGTGTAAGACATATCAATTATTTAACTTAATCAAACATGTAAACATTCATGAAAGTAATTGACTCATAACACATGATATGATATCACAAAAAACCTCTGTAAGAAGGTTACAACTGCAGTGGGGATGACACCCACGAAATCTTCACTATCTATAGATTGGAAGGGGCCGGTTAAGGCTTACAATTTGATCACTTATGATGATCTACCCTATTAGGAGTATCTGTGGAGACCTATTGAAATATGCTTTGTTAAGAGCTTTAGCAACACTTTTTAGTGTGCACTCGGTTAAGATATTTACAATTGGATGGTTAAATCCACCTTCCTTGAAAGGATTTTTACTTTTTCTTCACTTATTAGAATGTAAGGAAATTACTCTTTTACCTGATTGTATGCAATATACTATTTCTGATTACAGATCCATTAAAGAGTACATGTATATATGTATCACCTATTATGATTGAATAATACCTATGTTGCTCGGTAGCCTCTGTTCTTGGTTCTTGATAACCAATTTCAACTTTTGTTGTTCTGGTTCTTGAAAATCTCAGTCTGATCCATAGATGTGTTCGTTGGATACTTTCATCCTCTCCTCTCTTATTTAGAATGATTACAACATATATTTATAAGATAGATTTGAACTAATTAAGTTTCACGTATAAAAAACTTAACTCTATGATCACAGGTTTACAACTTTACCTTGATCTCCTAGTCTGCATGTTTTTAATCAGTTAGATTGATTAAAACATTTACAATAATGTTTCTTGTCCCTTAAGTAATGGTTTTAAAACAAAAAAAAACTCTATAAATAGAATATGAATGTTTTATCTGATGTGGATGTCAGATCCACTTTTTGTAGGCTGTAATTGACTTTCGGTGTCTGATGCTCGGTTTTCTCTAAAATCAGTTTGACTGTCTTTCGGGTTGCATTGTTTTGTTATTTTGGTTTGCACTATGCCTATTCTCTTAGTTTGCACTGTATCTACTCATCGGGTTCCTCTTGAACTTTACACTTTCGGTGATCTCTAATATCTGTGCTTTCGGTGATCTCTGAAAGTCTATCTTTCGGTGTAGGTTTACCAAAGGTTCAAAAAATTGTTTTCCTTTTGTATACTAATGGAAAAATAATGTCTTCAAATTTGAAGGCTTTCAAATGGTTTCAAATGGAGAGACCATTTAAATGGTGGTCTCAAAGGTTGGGACAAAGAGACAAATTGAGTGATGAGGATTTAAAGTTCAAAAATGAGTGATCAAGATTGCAAAGTTTGGAGCGATCCATGTGATCTCAATTCTTGATTCTCATTGGTTATTCAAATTCTTGTCCCCTTTGTTGAAATAAATAAGGATTTAATTAATTCAATTAATTAATTAAATTAGCCATGTAAGGAATAGGTTGATTTTGATTTTTGATTTAAACTATACAATTAATGGATTAAATCAATTATATAGCTTAGATTTATCCCTTTGATGAATTTTAGTCCCTTTTGATTTTATTGATCCATTTGATTTGATAAAACTACCTTCTGATCGATTGAAATATACCTGACCAAATTTAGGTGTCTACACTTACATTGTTTCTTCCAACCGACCCATTCATTCTACAATTTCTAGCTATATGACTAGAATTATTGCATTTGTAAATCAAGACATTTGAATTAGCATGCCTCTAATTTCCTGAGTTATTATTCAATCCACAATTCCTTGCAATATGTACAAAGGTGTTGCATTTGTAGCATGTAGGTTTGCCTCCATTTGTATTAGGTCTGGATCTGGATTGACTTTCTTTAGATCTGTGTCTATATTGCCAACATGTGAAACAATATCAGGAAGAACGTGTTGAACTACTTCGGTATTCCTTTTCCATATGTCCAAGATTATTGCATGTAACATCTGTCATTGAATCTCTATCCATTTTATTGCTTCAAAGTTGTTTATTTAGGCTTCTCAATTTGATCTTCCTTTTCTTCAACAATGTTAGAACATTCTCCTTGTTCATACCCTAAGCCATGCTTATCTCCATGTGGTTTTTGACTTGCAATTTTTTCATCAAGCTTCTTAGAGATAGATCTGAGATTTTATTGCATTTTTCTAGCATCAGCTAGATCTCTTCTCAAAATATCATTAACTCTTTCTAGTTCTTTCTCATTATGTTTAGATTCTTCAAGAAAAACTTGCAACTGTCCAACTTCACTATTTAGCTTGTAGCATTCTTCTATTTTTTCCTTCAATGATTTCTCAAGTGTCTTCTTCACTTCTATTTCTTTAGTAATTTTGATTTCCATGGCTTCCATCTCAGTCTTTAAATTATCTCTTTCCTTTACAATCAGATCATACTCTTTAGGTTTATTTTCTATAGTAGATGTAGAGTCACTGCCTTTCATAGATAAATGATCCACAAGGTCCTTTCTTTTTCCTCTGGACTCCTTTAATTGTTCGTTCAAATTGGTAATGAATTATCAACCTCTTTCAACTTTCCCTCTAGATCATGAATGAAAATATTGGATTTATCCAAATCTTCAAGAGCATTCAAGAGCTGCATCTGAGTACTTCTAGATGCTTCCATTGGGATCTTCCTAAAGTTGTTAAACTTCTTCCAAGGAACTAATCTTTGATACCAATTGTTAAGATTATAAAGCACCAAGAGGGGGGGGGGGTTGAATCAGTACAACAATAAGTTTAAACTTAATAATCCAAAGCCACAACTTAAATCCACAACTAACTAAAAGTAAAAAGAATAAGATAAATAAAATTGACCTCAGAACACCATGATTTGTTATTGTGGAAAACACAATTAAGGTAATAACCACGGTGGGGATGATACCCTCAAATATCTCACTACTGTAGTAATAAGTACCCTATTAAAGGTATAAGTGCATATGAAGAGAATGCACATGCATTCAGGCTTACAACCTAGAGCACACTGCTCAATCAAAAAATACTAATCTGGCCCTCAGCCGGGTTCACCGATCAAATACAGATTACAATATAGAATGGACTTACAGTCCCAAAATTGAACTGACTGGTAGAATCAATAATGCCAATACAGTTCTAATGAGGCTCCACAGATATCATAAACTACTAATGTTACATAAATGTTTCTTGTATATCATCACATAAATATCGTCATTCTTCGCATCAAAAAATCAATCTTATATACTCGATCATAGGCTCATAAGATTAACTTAGTCAGATCCAACATGAAAATTTGAAACGTGTACTTCCTCAAATCAAAACAATAACCAAAACTCAATGCTAACCTGTACCAATTAAATATTACCATGTAGGAGATCGACCCAAACTAGATCTTCCATCCAACCAATAGGATCACTAATTGATCCAATACGCTACTGGCTCACATAAGATAATTCTCTGTTAATGTGATACACAATGAGCCATATGTCCATCAATTAATGTCATAAAAGCTTGCAATCATAGGATTAGATATATCATGGTGTCTTCTCTAAATCTCTAGCTTTGCAGTGTCTATTACTTTGACCTTTGTTTGTACTGTCTCAATCTCTGAAACTGTATCCTTAACTATTCTTCATACTTAGCTATTTTTATCACCAAAAATTTCGGTAGGCAAACTATATTACAAGTGACCAAGAGTAAATTATATAATTTCCATCAATGAGAACATACCATGCATTTCCAGTTGACTCTTGCCAACATGATGAACATTAAAATAAAGATCACATCACATCAAACACATAATACCAATAATTTTGATGTGGAAACCTAGTTAGGGGAAAAACCACAGTTAGGATCAAACCCACAAGATGATGTACTCTATTAAAGAACTATAACTAGTTAAAGGTATTATAAGGAGAATGCACACACATTCAAGCATACTTCCTAGAGATCACTACTCAAATACAAATTAGGGCTACAACCCTAGATGGAAAACAATCCATAGTGGACAAAAATCCACAAATCATGAACTAACTATTAGCATCTTTATTATGCCTATACAATCCAACCATGTACATAATACATCATATCTCTACCTCAAATGAAAATTCCATTCATACCTCTTCACACAATCTCTCATACACCCATTCATGAACACTAGAATCCATAAAAGGATATTACATTTATACAATTCATCAAACTTATTTCCTCAAGGTTGTCCAAACACCTAATTAAAAATATTTAATAAAATACAATACACTATTCAATGCGATCCAAAGCTTGTCGGCTAAGACACAAAAACAACCCAAATCTTCATCTTCGAACACACTACAACTCCAAAAATCATGCCTCTACGTTCGCAACATGCTACACCATCATGTCGGCCAAGAACAATGAAGATCACCAATACACCTCCAAAAAATCACCAAAAGTGATCACACCAATCAATGAGATCCAAAAACACAAATATAAAATGATCTAGAAACATTAACAAGCACCATGAAATGCCATAATAACAACCAAAAGAAACTTTGTCTTAGAATTCAACATTAACTTTTCATTGTTCATTAGGAACACCAACAAGAACCTCTGTCACTCAAGAAAATAGGTTGTGATCCTTCAAATCATGAACTGGACAAGACGAGGAAACACATCCATGTCCTAAACACACCACTAGGTCAACAACCAAAAATATTGAATAACCGATCCACACTGAACCAAAAACTATAGCACTATCTCTTCTTGAACAACCAAAATGCCAGTCTCTGATCAAATATCCATAACTCACTCAAATCATAGTACTAACCTCAGTAAATTGACAGAAGTCAACTATAGACATCCTTGAAACCATCTGTACGTATATGTTGACATTAATGTCAACACATATATGAATGATATTCTAACAATATCTCCTATGAATGACCTTAATGTTTCCAAATAGAGATCTTTTGTCAAAGATGTCTTTGACTACAAAAATAATGATGAGGCCTGTTCACTTTTTTGCTACTTGTGGATTGTTTCTTAGTAACATGTTGATTCATCTTAGGAAATGACCATTCAAGAGTCATCAAGGACTTATGGATTGGATGTGAATTAAGGCATTCCTTTATTGTTTGATGTTTCTTACTCCACACAATTGGTATGTCTAGTTATCTGGATCAAATCCATATCCAGATGAGTACATGTGATTGCTATAATAAGCTCAATGATGATATAATACCTAAAAAAGAATAAGAATTCTCATCACCTTTTTCATCTATCTCTCATCATTTATCATATCCATTTTATCATCCATTATCATCCCTTTCTCTCTTATGATCATAATCCCCAAAGGATACATGTCATTCTTCTCAATATTAGATCACTTTTTCTTATCAACCGTCATCGATATCAACTCATATGCCTTTGATTAATCTTTATCCCACTAGATCATCTACCTATAATATATCAAATCACTAAAAATCAATCCTAATATATAATCATATCATTAAATTTTATCAGATGTGATAAAATATTTGCCTCTTAATCCTATCCACTCCTTTCGAAATCCTACCTAACCTTGCATCCTATGCAATCTCCTATTGCCTCTTAATATCAGCTTTTGGTTTTCAGGAGGTTTATAAGAAATAAATATTTTATCCTCTTTTTGACATCTATCTAGCAATATCTGTTGGTATTAAGGAACACTGAGAGGGGGGGGGGGTGAATTAGTGTTATGTAATTTTTAACTTTATTAATCTAATTCTTAGACTATACACCACATGCAATAAAAACTAAAGTGTAATAACATAAAATAAACATCCAAAACATCATAACACCATGAATTGTATCATGGAAACCATGTCAGGGGAAAAACCATGGTGGGGATGAAACCCACAAAATATATTTTGCATATATATATTTAACCCCATTAAAGGTTTACAAAGAATGCACATGCATTTAGGATTACAACTTAGATATCTATCCTCAATTAAAAAATGGAAGGCTACAACCTTACAAAATTATGGACTACATGTTGGTATTGAGTACAAATGAGAGGGCAGGGGGGTTGAATCAGTGTTCTAAAATTTTTAACCTTATTAATCTAATTTCTTAACCATTGCACCTAGAGAAATTAAAAGTAAACAACATAAGAAAATAAACAACATCCACAACATCATAAATGTCAGAAATTAGTTGAGTAACTAAGAGGGGAGGGGTGAATCAGTTACCTCAAAAATAAATCAAAGTCTCTTAGATGTCTTAAAAAAATTAGTCACTGTTGCTTGGTCAACATAGATATTCTACTGTCACTTGGTTAACATAGTGTAACATAAAAAAATTGATAGATAGATGAATGTTGATGTGAATATTATGTTACTAAAATGTAAAGGAGTAAAATTGTGGTTTAAGGAGAGGGTTTGACTTGTTAATTGTTATTTGTGTTGATTGTATATTGTAATTGTGATTGTGATTAAGGGAAGATAAGATGCTCCTTTCTTTCACCCTCAAATACACAAATAGGAGATCCAACTTTGATCAACCCCAAAGGG